>BQNB010060803.1:0-36770 GCA_026074375.1 Tanacetum coccineum
TTCGATTTGTTGGCTAATAATTTACTTCTTGTTATTTATTTTGTATCCATGGCCAACACCTGCATGTTTGGCCATGGACTTAGCGCACACCTTGTTATTACATGATTTTATTGTATTATTATGTTCCGTACGCAAAGCCGATGAAAACCTTGACCCTTTGTGACTTGATTCGCTAGCATTTGCATTTAATTTTTAGTTTTGGGTTTGACATTGTTTCCGCCTCTACTTCGGGAACTCTTCCTAGTAACACCGTTACTAACCCGAAAGAGGATTTAAAGGGTATTACCACTCGAAGTGGTGTAGCTTACAAGGGACCCACGATTCCTATTACTTCTTCTTCTCCTAAAGTAATGGAATGTGATACCGAGGTCACAAAGGACATGATGCATCCTACTAATAACGGAACCACCGAAGACGTCCCACCTCCAGTTGTCCCAATTGCTCAATCTCATAATCAAATTCTAGTCCGCAACACGCTCCCAGTTAGTGCTTCAAGGGCCTAACCAAAAAAGCATCAATTCCACTTTCCTTCAAGAAAGAAAATGAATGAACGACGTCGTGAGAAAGCTAACGTACCTATTGAGAAATTCTACGAAATCTTTCGGGATTTGAGTTTCGATAGATTTTTACGGATGCCTTGATGTCATGCCAAAATCTCCGCTTCGACTCTAAAAACCTTACATCGGAAACACGGAAAAAAAGTTGAGTGAAATGGCTTTTAGAACCCATTGAATGAGAATTTTCTCAGCCGTCATCTAAACAAGTCTACCAATGAAAATGGAGACCCTGGCGATTTCTCTTCCCTGTGAATTTTCGGGATAATACATGCACAACGCCTTGGCCCGATCTTGGTGCAAGCATTAATCTTATGCCATATTCTGTCTGAAAACTCTCATCTCTCCCGAACTAACCCGACTGCATGATGCTAGAATTAGCGAGACCGTTTCACTCTTGGAACCCACATTCGATATCGCTGAAGGCGTCTATGTGACGGTGGGAAAGTTCCAATTTCCCTGCAGAATTCGTAGTCGTCGAATTTCTGGCCAGACCCCCGTGTACCTCTTAATATCTTGGGAGGTATATGATTCTTAAAAAACAAAGTCGTGCATTAACGATATGTATACGAAGGTGAATAATCCCTTCGTGTTGGCAGAGAGGCCCAATTAATTTAACTTGGACCAAACTTCGAGCGTCACGGCTAACTACAATCTATGACGGCACCACCGAATTGACGTCCAATTGATATGTTGTGAAGAATACTCTCAAGAAGTTCTTGGTTTCTCTGATGTGATCTGAGTGGTAATCCCACTCCTTACTATGATCCAATCGTCTTACTTCTTCCACTTTAACTCCATTCGGGGACAGTGACTTTCTCCTTTTCGAAGAAGCCCGACTCTTTTCTTGCCTTTAGAGGATATCCAATTCACCGGAGCTTGATCCAACCTTATTGATGCCCTGAAGGGGACATACTTCTCCTCGAAGCAATTCTCAATAGTGCCCATCCACCTCCTCTCCCAAGGAAATTATTTTCCTTAAACTCAAAAAGATCTAAGATTTTGGTGAAGCAAACCATGAAAAATCTTCCGTTAATGAGCCCCCTGAGGTTGAACTCAAGGACTTGCCACCTCATTTGGAATATGCATTTTTGGAGGGTGACGACAAGTTGCCCGTCATTATTGCAAAAGACTTGAAGAATGAGGAAAAGGCAGCTCTAATCGAGGTTCTAAAGTCCCACAAGCGAGCCATCGCTTGGAAACTTTCTGATATCAAGGGTATCAACCCAGAGTTTTGTACCCACAAAATTCTCATGGAAGAGGACTACGAACCGACGGTTCAGCATCAAAGGCGGGTAAATCCAAAAATCCATGACGTCATCAAGAAAGAAGTTGAAAAGCTTCTTGACGCCGGATTGATTTATCCGATCTCTGACAGTCCATGGGTAAGCCCGGTGCATTGTGTACCAAAGAAGGGTGGCATGACCGTCGTGAAGAATGATGAAAATGATCTTATACCAACTCGATTGGTCACAGGGTGGAGAGTGTGCATCGACTATAGAAAGTTGAATGAGGCTACCCGAAAGGACCACTTCCCACTTCCCTTCATGGACCAAATGCTCGAAAGACTCGCGGGAAACCAATTCTATTGTTTCCTCGATGGCTTTTCGGGTTATTTCCAGATTCCCATAGACCCGAAGGACCAAGAAAAGACAACCTTTACTTGCCCATACGGAACATTTGCCTATCGTCGCATGCCTTTTGGGCTATGCAATGCACCCGGCACGTTCCAACGATGTATGATGGCAATCTTCCACGACATGATCGAAAAAACGATGGAAGTGTTTATGGATGACTTTTCAGTCTTCGGGGATTCTTTCTCTACATGCCTATCCCATTTGGACAAAATGTTAAAACGGTGTGAAGACACCAATTTGGTCCTAAACTGGGAGAAAAGCCATTTCATGGTAAAAGAAGGCATTGTTCTTGGACACAAAATCTCCAAGTCGGGAATTGAGGTCGACCGAGCTAAAGTTGACGTTATCGCCAAGCTCCCTCACCCGACTACTGTGAAAGGTGTCCGAAGTTTTCTTGGGCATGCCGGTTTTTACCGACGGTTCATACAAGACTTCTCAAAAATATCCCGCCCAATGACTCATCTGCTTGAAAAAGAGACTCCATTTTTCTTCTCAAAAGAGTGTAGTACCTTTAATACACTTAAAAGAAAATTGACTGAGGCTCCGATTTTGATTGCTCCCGACTGGGACTTGCCCTTCGAACTAATGTGTGATGCAAGTGATTTTGCAATTGGGGCAGTCCTAGGGCAACGAAAAAACAAGCATTTCCAACCAATACACTATGCCAGCAAAACCATGACTGAAGCTCAAGCACACTACACTACGACCGAAAAAGAATTACTTGCCGTAGTGTACGCTTTTGAGAAATTTCGGTCATATCTTGTTTTGTCTAAGAGCATAGTGTATACCGACCATTCTGCTATAAAGTATCTCTTCGCTAAAAAGGATGCTAAGCCAAGACTGATGCGGTGGATCCTTTTGCTCCAAGAATTTGATGTTGTCATCCGAGACAAAAAAGGAGCAGAGAATCTGGCCGCCGATCATCTTTCCAGACTTGAGAACCCTCATCAAGATAAACTCGAGAACAAGGAAATCATGGAAACATTTCCTCTCGAAACTCTTGGATCGGTTGCTCTTCGTGTTGATAGTACCCCATGGTTTGCAGATTTCGCAAACTACCATGCGGGGAATTTCATTGTCAAGGGAATGTCATCCCAACAGAAAAACAAGTTTTTCAAAGATGTCAAACACTACTTCTGGGATGACCCCTTCTTGTTCAAAATCTGTGCGGATCAAATGATCCGGCGGTGTGTGCACGGCAAAGAAGCTCTCGACATTCTCGAAGCTTGCCACAATGGACCCACCGGGGGACATCACGGTGCAAATCTCACCGCCAAAAAGGTCTTTGATGCCGGATTCTTTTGGCCTTCAATATACAAAGATGCCCACGAGTTGGTTAAAAATTGTGACTCGTGCCAACGACAAGGAAAAATTTCACAAAGGGATGAGATGCCTCAAAATTCCATCCAAGTTTGTGAAATCTTTGACGTTTGGGGCATCGACTTCATGGGACCCTTCCCATCTTCTAAAGGCAACAAATACATACTCGTGGCGGTCGACTATTTGTCAAAATAGGTTGAAGCAAAGGCGCTCCCCACCAACGACGCCCGAGTAGTTTGCAAATTTCTTAAATCTCTCTTTGCCAGATTTGGTGCTCCTCGTGCCATCATCAGTGATCGTGGAACACATTTTTGCAATGACCAGTTTACAAAGGTCATGCTTAAATATGGAGTCACTCATCGTCTCTCCACCGCGTATCACCCACAGACAAGTGGGCAGGTTGAAGTATCAAATCGTGGTTTAAAAAGAATTCTTGAAAGGACAGTGGGCGAAAATCGTGCCTCTTGGTCGGACAAACTGGATGACGCTCTCTGGGCCTTCCGTACAGCGTACAAAACACCCATCGGGTGCACTCCGTACAAGCTTATATATGGAAAGGCATGTCACCTACCGATTGAGTTGGAGCATAAAGCTTACTGGGCCCTTAAACATGAAAACTTTGATATCAAAACCGCGGGTGATCAACGCAAAGTTCAACTCAATGAATTAAGTGAACTGCGTGATCAAGCCTATGAAAATTCTTTGATCTACAAAGAGAAAACTAAGAGGATTCATGACGCCACAGAATCAAAAAACCATGTTTTCACAAGTCGGTTGATCAATCCTCCTCTTTAAACTCAAGATTGAAAATTTTTCTCCGGCAACACTTGAAGTTCCCGTTGGTCAGTGACCATTTTACCATAGTTAAGTTTTCCCATATGGCACCGTTGAGTTATCCCAAAACTCCGGGCCAAACTTCAAAGTAAATGGTCATCTCTCAAGCACTACTTTGGAGGTGATATCCCTGCTATGGATATCCCGGACCTCCAAACCTTCCCTAAGGACAACTAAATTCAGGGAATGGTCAAGCTTAGTGGACGCCTAAACAAGCGCTTCGTGAGTAGCACCCCATGCTTATCCTAGTTTTATCAGTAGTGAGTAGTATGCTAGCTTAGTTAATAAATAAGTGTTTATAGTTGTTGTGAGAGGGAGCATGCCTCTTTCCTTTTCCATGATTTGTGTTTTGTGCTGTATGTCTCAGGATGTCCTGGATAATTTGAAGCCTGCCGTGCTCGCTGTATTTCCTTCGATTACAAGAGCTTCACAATCCTCTAGCTGCATTGGGAAATCCCCGAGATCCTAATCTTATCGACTAACGTTATCTTTAAGCCATAATTCATAAACGGCTTAGGATTTACGTAGAAACCCTTCGTAAAACATTGAGGACAATGTTTCATTCTAGTATGGGGGATCTTCGATTTGATTGTGCCTGCAGCCGTTGTTTCTCACGTAATCCCGTTTTTACCACTAAAATTTCAAAAAAATGAAAAAATTTAAAAATTTTCAAAAATAAAATAAGTGTTTTGTCATAATTTTGACTTTCCTACTGGGTAGAATAAGAGTAAATTTTAACTCGATCGAGCGTGTTGAGCTCTAGCTTGTTCCTTAACTTTTAGACTAAGCGTTCGCGAATATTTGCGAAGAATGAAAAATGATAGTGTTAAGTAGGAGTTGGATGCTAAACAAGGATTATTTGGAAATCTTAAGAGCTCATGTGTGTAATTTGTCGCTTTTTCTCCCATAAGATTCTAACCTGATTAATATACGTGCTACTTTTGGAGATTAAACTTAAATCAATAATTTTTATGTAGTATATAGCAAAAACTTTAGACTTAGTTCAATTTTATACTTGAATTTTTTAAAAAGACGTTTTCCCAATGTAAAAAAAAATAAAAAAAAATATGATGATGAAAAATGCAAAAATATAATAAACTGTGGGTTGATAAAAGTTTGCTGTATCTTGCCGGCTCACAACCGATGTTACAGCCTTCTAAAGAAAGCCCATAGTAAGAATAATAATCCGAGACTGATAAAAGTTTACAGCATCTTGCCGGCTCACAACCGATGTTGCAGCCTTCTAAAAGCTCGAGGGTCACAAATTGCATAAGTATTAAAATTAAGTGTGAATAAATGAATAAAAAATTTCTTTTTGTTAAATTCAAATATGCTTTTGAACTTTGGCTATTATATTTTATAAGCTATGTGCATACGGAAAACCTAAGAGTTTTTGAAACCTAAGGTCCGTGAGTCCCGATACTAGTCTCTGTGGTGTGTCAAAAGCCTGGTCACTTAACCGCAAGGTTGGGATGTGCCGAGACGAAAGTCGCTACATGGGATGATCTCGCCTTCAAACTCATTATTCTCAGGTGGAACGTGAAACATAGAATGTTGCAAAACATTGATCCATTGTTGAAATTCAAAATAGCACATACACCTAAGATATAAATTGTCGGGAGTGAAATGTTTACAAGTTGCAAATATGAGTAGTGTTAGCATCTTTACTCATAGTTAACGGTGATTTCGTTTTAAGCTTGGTTTGGAATAAGTGAAAAGTCGGGAACGATGAATTTATCCTTTTTGGGGCATTCTCGGATCGAAATGCATCTTGTTCTATGATCCCTTAAAGTTATTAAATATCGAAAAGTCAAACTTCTAGTTAGTTGATAATGAAAAAATGACAAATACAAAAAGCTTGTAGAACTAAGGTGAATATAAAAAAATTGGTAAAGACGGGGATTTTCAAAACTTATGAGTCTTTAACTTCCTCGATGAACACTTAGCTACTTTTCCAAGCTATTAGTCGAGGGTGATTGAGATTCTTAGTTTTCTAAATGTTTACTTCATAGCATTGCGTGAGGACACGGCAATACCTTAGTATGGGGGGATTTTGAGGTTGTGTGTTTAATTACACCCACCTTTTTACCTTGTAAAAACAATTTAAAATAACCAAAAACGGACTTAAAAAAGCCTAAGCAATATGCTTGTTTGCTAATTGGTTGTGCATGAACGGATATCTAAGAAAAGGACGAAAATCGAAGCAAAACTATAAACCACATGGAATGGAAAGCGTGGAAAAAACAAAGTCAAGTCCCCCCCCCCCCCCCAAGCCAACTCTGAAAAAGTCAACCAAAGTACAACCCCGACAAATTCCAAAGCCACAAGTTAGAAAAATAAGTTTAGGGACAAAATTGCCAAGTCCCCTAAACTTATTTAATGAAGGAATAGATAGAAAATTATTGTGATGGACCCAAACTGCCAATACATAAAGATATACCACAAGGGTCATTCCTCCAACCCGCCTCCCTCCCAAAGAATGTAACCTAAAAGGACTTAACTTGCAAAGACCTTTACTTACACTTGGGGGTGTTTCTCCAAATATCCAAAACTTCTATAACACAGGATGAAATTGAAAAGAGATATAACCCTTGAGGGGTTATTTGTGTCAAACTTCCAAACCCTCACCCCCGATTTAAATTACTGTATATCTTCATCAAGCTTTCCCGCCAAACTTCATAACCCCACCTCCTGTCCATATCAACCTCGTTGACTCCCCACATCCATCCAAAACCATCACCATAACTAAACCCCACCCCCCACATGGGTATGCCACGGTGGCAATCCTAATTCCCACAAGTCAATCAAGGGTTTAGATTTAAGGCCTTGGGCACCAAGACAATCCAATGGCCAGGATTTGTTTATGTTTTCTACACACTCACAACAAGCACATATGCTGTTTTGTCTCTACAAAGAAGCACAAGAAGAGAAGACCCAACCCTAGCTCGTTTTCTATTTAAGCTTTTGTAAGCCATTGTGGCAAAGTAGTTAGTTTTTTTAGTGAGAGTAGTTTTAGTGTGTAGTTTTTCAGCTCAGCTTAGTTTTCAACTTAAATTACTTTGATGTACTTGTACTTTCTTTTTAATGAAAATTCAGCTTAAATTTTACATTGTGTCTAAGTTACTTGTTTTCTTTAACAAGCATATAAGCTCTTAATATAAGCTCTTTATAATCTGTTTTAAAAACTTTAATACAAGAGTTTAAGAAAAATTAAAAAAAAGGGAAAAGAAAAGTTACTGTTTGATCAAGTAAATGGATGAATGAGCAGTCTTGGATGGCTCATTGGGTGCTTAGTATAGCTTATTTATAAGCTTGGGTAGGTTTTAGAGCTTATTTAGGTTGACTTCACTCCTGTTTTCAGCAAGGGTTTCCGTAATTCCCATTTAATTATTCAGCTTATTTCACTGTTTACCTTATTAGCTTATTAAAGTGCATTATTTCTCTTTGCTTTTTTTACTCTCCTTAGTTCTTATTATGCATATTTGTTACTTTCCTTCAGAAATTTGAGCTTAAATTAGTCTTTACAGTCTTAAAAATTCGTTTTTAGAACCTAAAGGGGTGTTTGGGTTAAGCCCAAAATGGGTCAAAAATGGAAGGTTATGGGTTGGTGACAATTGTCCAGCTTTAGCTTAAGTTATTAAGCTCTTTTGTGTCTGTTTTCCAAAGTTTTCAAGACTTTAAAGTGTTTTTCAACTTTTCTAAGTGTGTTTTTAAGACTGTTGGTTTTTAAAAGAGAGATACAAGAGCTTATTTGGATAAGCTCTTGTATACTTGAGTTTTAGTTTCAAAAGTTTGTCATTTGTGAAGTCTAAACAAGTTTTAAAAGTGTTTGAGTAATTTGTTTACATCAAGTCAAAACTGCCACATATTTTGTTGTCACTTGTTAAAAGAAAAAGCTCTTTTTCAAGAACAAAAATCAGCATGTTTAATTTGATTTTAGAAAATGGAATTTTGAATATAAGCTTTTCATAAGCCCCTTTTCATCTATTTTAACCTAGCTTTTCAATTTGAGCTTATTTTAAGCTGTCAATATAAGTCCCCTTTTTTTTAGTTCATTTCCCCTGGTGCTAGACTCCTTTTTCAAGCCCACCTTTTTAGCTTATTTGTCCTTAAGCCCCTAGATCTTTTTAGCTTTTTAGATTACCCCTAGGTCCAACTATAAGCCCTAACAAGCTTAGACCTTAGAAAGCCCTTTTGATAGCTTATTTTTAAGCTTAAAGTAGGGACTTGACTATTTTTTTATAGTGTAGGAAATTGCTTATTTTCTTTTCTAGCTTATTAAGTGCTTATAGGTTGTTGAATTCAGTTTCTTACTTGCTTTATTTGGATTGGCTAGTGGCTTGTGATAGCTATTGTGCCTTTCCCATGCTTTTTGTGTGTTTAACAGCCAGAAGAAAGCCAACATGTGTCCGCTAAGCTTATTTAAGCTTCTTTCTATTTTAAGCCTTTGTTCAGCATACTTAGTTGGGCTAGTTTTTTAAATCCATAGTGCATATTTAGTCTTGGTTTCTGTTTTCTTAGCTTATTAGTCCTTTCCATTGCTTATTGTGTGCAAGAAAAAGCCAAATTCACCCTAGCAGTACTAACTCCAAAGTTAGTACTGCTGAGTGTTTAAGCAAACTTCTGGCTTATTGGGTTTCTTTCATTTGCTTATTTTGTTCCTAGAAGTTCTTATTGTTGGTGTGTTAAGCTGTGTGTGCTCATTTTCCAATTTTCTTTGCTTATTTGTTCATAAAAGTCAAAAGCCATAAGCCATTAAAGGTTGAAGCTCAATTTAAGCTTCTGTCAACAAAAGCCCCTTTTTCAGCTTATTTATAAGCATTCTCAAAAAGTCCTAGTTATGAAAAATGTTAAGCTTCATGTGCTTAACAAAGTTGTGTAAAAAGTTTTTGTAAAAAAAGGGGAGATAAGGGGAAACCCGGGTGAGCAAGACTCGAACCCGGGCCTCAACCCTCAATACACCCCTTTATAACCAACCTTACCGCTGCGCCCTTGGGACTTCTACGTTAGAGTCCCAAGTGGTTTAGTATTTAACCCCATTTTAGCCCGTTTGGCTATAAGCTCCTTCGAGCTTATTTTCGGCTTATTTATAAGCCGAATTTTGGGTTTCTTATTTTTCTTAGGATAGTTGTATGATCTGGGGTGTATTTAGTAATTTTTTTAGAATTTTTAAAAATAGTTTAGTATTTTTTATAATTTAATTTTGTTATAAGATTTAAAAATTCATAAAAAATACAAAAATTATCAAAAAAATATTTTTCTTTTTTAGAAAATTTTCTTTAGTCATATATTTCGTAGGAAAAATAGAAAAACTTTCGTAGGGTTAATTTTTCAAACTTTTGATTTTTAAAGAACGGGTCTCGGGTACGGAACTTGACTTGACTCGTTTTTGGGTCAAACGACCTCCGTTTTCAGTCTAGTCTTTTTCATTCTTCATTATTAGTCCCCTAGAGTAGTTTAGAAGTAAAAATTTCTTTGTAGGGTTAATTTTTAAGATTTTAGGTTTTTGACACCTTGTTCGGGATTCCTGCTCTCGTTTTTAGCTTAATTTCATAATTTTTAGGTTTTTCTTAATCGTTTTTGTTTGTTATTGTTTAACTTAGCTTTCCACACTCTCAAATCATTTCTCTCATTCAAACTCCAATCTTCCGACTATATCGATTCTCCAGTCCAGCCTCGTTGGGGATAAACGACCCGGGAATATTCTATACTACTTCCCGGTTTTATTGATTATTGTTGTTTTTGGATTATATATTTTATTATATATATTATATATATAGTTTAAAGAACTTCAAATCAATTTTTGGCGCCGCTGCCGGGGAGGTTGTGAAGTCGATTATCGTTCAGTTTGTCAAGAAGTGTTTGA
This sequence comes from Tanacetum coccineum, assembly GCA_026074375.1. Lineage (NCBI taxonomy): Eukaryota > Viridiplantae > Streptophyta > Magnoliopsida > Asterales > Asteraceae > Tanacetum > Tanacetum coccineum. The sequence continues at coordinate 10,212 of BQNB010060803.1, forward strand.
ATCTGTGAATATTATCATATAAAAAAAATAAAAAATAAAAAACCAAAAAGTACAAAAATATTTTCATTTTCTTTTTAGTATAATTATCATTTAAAGAAAAACCAAAAAAAGAAAACCAAAAAGATAAAAACATTGTCTTTAATTATCAATAAAATTCACAAATTGGTAAAAATACCAAAATATAATATTCTCAACTGAGGTATTATCATAATAACTTCCGGTGAACTTGTTGGTTCCCAACTCGAACAAAAGATTTAAAAACTTGCCTTTTGTGTCACTTGCGAGGTACGGTTCACCTTTTAAAGGATAAACAAACTCTAAAAGGAGTATAAGGCGGGTTGTTCCGAGGAACTACGACCCTAAAGGAAAAAATGTTTTTAATAGCTTCGCGCTTTCCTATTCCTCTGCTCCTTTGTGCGTTTTTCTTTTCGAAGAGTTACCGAGAAGCTTGTCGATTATTAGGTTTAAGTTGTCTTTATCGTTGTCCGTTATTAAAATAAATTGTGAATTTACTTTTGATAAACCAAAAAAAAAATTAGTGTAAATTTTCCTTTTTAGTGCATGCGCACTCGTTCCCAATCTCCACCACCTGTTGTTGAACCGTTTAATCTTGAAGAACCACTTGAAAATCCACCTCCTCCCTTATCTCCAATGGATGATCAACGTACTATGGCTCAATTGCTCGAAGCACCCACCGAGGGGTACGAGGATGCAATTGTAGTTCCTGAAATCAATGCTAATTTTGAGTTGAAGCATGGTTTAATCAATCTCGTTCAAAACAAGCAATTCTTTGGACATGACAAAGAAGATCCTCATGCCCACATCCGATATTTCAACAAGATCACTTCTACGATGAAGTTCCCGAACGTCCCGAGTACGTCGGTAAAGCTTATGCTTTTCCCATTTTCCCTCGAGGGGGCAGCCCGGATTTGGCTTGAAAAAGAACCCCCTCGATCAATTCAAACATGGGATGATCTTGTCTCGAAATTCATAAACAAATTTTTCCCTCCGTCTAAAACAACCAATCTTTTCGGAATGAAATCACAGATTTCAAACCAAAAAATGGGGAACATTTTTATTTTTCGATGAGACGTTTTATGAAGCATGGGATAGATTTAACGATCTTCTTCGGGCATGTCCACATCATGGATTTTCTGAGTTGCATCAACTTGATACATTCTATAATGCCTTAAACTCTAACGATCAAGACTCGTTAAATTCCGCCGCGGGTGGCAACTTTCTGGATAAAATGCCTCGTGATTGCCTAAGAATCATTGAAAGCAAATCCAAAGTTCGTAATTCACGTAACAAACCGGTTGTTGCCAAAGTGAGTTCGAGCACTTCCACCCCCGGAATCTCTTCCGAAGTTGCTGAGTTGAAAGATATGGTGAAAGCTTTACTTCTTGATAAGAAAAATCAATCTCCCGCTCCTACTCCCGTCAAAGCGGTTGAGGAAAGTTGTGTTACTTGCGGTGGTGCTCATTCCTACCAAACTTGTCCAGCCACCACTGGCAATGTTTATCGAGATAATATCCAAGAATATGTCTCACAAGCAGCCGCAGCTAACTACAACCAAGGAAACACCGGTTATCGAGCCCCGATTTCAAATCAAATTCGACCTCCCGGTTTTCCTCCCGCTCAAAACAATCATAATGTGCAAAATCAAGGAAACAATAAGAATCGATACAACTAAAACCGGGGGAATTTCAATCAAGCTCCAGCTTACCAACCCCCGGTTCATCAAGGTCAAATCTATCGACCTCAGGTTGTTCAACCTCCTGCTTATCAAGCTCCCGCCTATCAAGCTCCAGCTCCTCAGATTCAAGGTGTATCGAAGGAAGATTTCCAAGCCTACGTAAAGGCTAATGATGTTGTGATGAGGAACATGCAAACTCAAGGTCAAAACATGCAAAATCAATTGACCAATCTCACTGACATGCTTTCCAAATTTCTCACTTCCAATACCGCCTCTACTTCGGGAACTCTCCCTAGTAACACTGTTACTAACCCGAAGGAGGATTTAAAGGGTATTACCACTCGAAGTGGTGTAGCTTACAAGGGACCCACGATTCCTATTACTTCTTCTCCTAAAGTAGTAGAACGTGAACCCGAGGTCACAAAGGATACGATGCCTCCTACTAATAACGGAAGCACCGAAGACATCCCACCTCCGGTTGTCCCTGTTGTCCAATCTGAATCTAACTCTACCCTAAATGCTCCAGTTTAGTGCTTACAAGCCTAACCAAAAAGCATCGATTCCATTTCCTTCAAGAAGAAATGATGAAAGACGTCGTGAAAAAGCTAACGACCAAATTGAGAAATTCTATGAAATCTTTCGAGATTTGAGTTTCAAAATTAGCTTTATGGATGCCTTGATGCTTATGCCAAAATTCGCCTCGACTCTAAAAACTTTAATCGGAAACAAAGAAAAGTTGAGTGAAATGGCTAGAACTCCATTGAATGAGAATTGCTCAGCGGTCCTCCTAAACAAGCTACCAAATAAACTTGGAGACCCTGGCCGATTTCTCATTCCATGTGAATTTTTCGGGATTAATACATGCAACGCCTTGGCGGACCTTGGCGCGAGCATTAATCTTATGCCATATTCCGTCTGGAAAAATCTCTCTCTTCCTGAACTAACCCCGACTTGCATGACGCTTGAGTTAGCGGATCGATCAATCTCTGAACCAATCGGTATCGCTGAAGACGTCTATGTAACGGTGGGAAAGTTTCAATTTCCTGCAGATTTCGTAGTCGTCGATTTTGAGCCAGACCCCCGAGTTCCCTTAATCCTCGGGAGAAGCTTCTTAAAGACCAGTCGTGCATTAATCGATGTATACGAAGGTGAGATAACCCTTCGTGTTGGCAGAGAGGCCATTACATTCAATCTGGACCAAACTTCGAGATACACGGCCAATTACAATCATATGACAGCAAACCGAATTGACGTCATTGATATGGCTTGTGAAGAATACTCTCAAGAAGTTCTTGGTTTCTCAAATGTGATCTCGAGTGGCAATCCCACTCCTTACTATGATCCAATCGTCTCTACTGTTTCTCCAACTTTAACTCCATTCGGGGACAGTGACTTTCTCTTTTTCAAAGAAGCCGACTCTTTTCTTGCTATAGAGGATGATCCAACTTCACCGGAAGTGGATCCAACATATTATGACCCTGATGGGGACATACTTCTCCTCGAAGCAATTCTTAATAGTGATCCATCACCACCACCTCCCAATCAAGGAAATTATTTTCCGGAAACTCAAAAAGATCTTAAAATTTGTAAAGCAAACTCTTCAGTCAATGAGCCCCCTGATTGCCAACTCATTTAGAATACGCATTTTTGGAAGGTAACGACAAGTTACCCGTCATAATTGCAAAAGATTTAAAAAATGAGGAAAAGGTAGCTCTAATCGAGGTTCTAAAGTCCCATAAGCGAGCCATCGCTTGGAAACTTTCTGATATCAAGGGTATCAACCCAGAGTTTTGTACCTACAAAATTCTCATGGAAGAGGACTACGAACCGATGGTTCAGCATCAAAGGCGAGTAAATCCGAATATCCACGACGTCATCAAGAAAGAAGTTGAAAAACTTCTTGACGCCGGCTTGATTTATCCGATCTCTGACAGTCCATGGGTAAGCCCGGTGCATTGTGTACCGAAAAAAGGTGGCATGACCGTCATCAAAAACGATGAAAATGATCTTATTCCAACTCGATTGTTCACAGGGTGGAGAGTGTGCATCAACTATAGAAAGTTGAATGAGGCTACCCGAAAGGACCATTTCCCACTTCCCTTCATGGACCAAATGCTCGAAAGACTCGCGGGAAACCAATTCTATTATTTCCTCGATGGCTTTTCGGGTTATTTCTAGATTCCCATAGACCCGAAGGACCCAGAAAAGACAACCTTTACTTGCCCATACAGAACATTTGCCTACCGCCGCATGCCTTTTGGGCTATGCAATGCACCCGACACGTTCCAACGATGTATGATGGCAATCTTCCACGACATGATCGAAAAAATGATGGAAGTGTTTATGGATGACTTTTCAGTCTTCGGGGATTCTTTCTCTACATGCCTATCCCATTTGGAAAAAATGTTAAAACGGTGTGAAGACACCAATTTGGTCCTAAACTGGGAGAAAAGCCATTTCATGGTAAAAGAAGGCATTGTTCTTGGACACAAAATCTCCAAGTCGGGAATTGAGGTCGACCGAGCTAAAGTTGACGTTATCGCCAAGCTCCCTCACCCGACTACTGTGAAAGGTGTCCGAAGTTTTCTTGGGCATGCCGGTTTTTACCGACGTTTCATACAAGACTTCTCAAAAATAGCCCGCCCAATGACTCACCTGCTTGAAAAAGAGACTCCATTTTTCTTCTCAAAAGAGTGTATCGAATCCTTTAATACACTTAAAAGAAAATTAACCGAGGCTCCAATTTTGATTGCTCCCGACTGGGACTTGCCCTTCACCTTCGAACTCATGGTGATGCAAGTGATTTTGCCAATTGGGGCAGTCCAGGGCAAACGAAAAAACAAGCTTTTCCACCATTTCACTATGCCAAAAAAGCAAAGACCATGACAGAAGCCAAGCAACACTACACTAAGACCGAAAAAGAATTGCCTGCCGTATGTAACCTTTTGATAAATTTACGGTCATATCTCGTTTTGTCCAAAGCATAGTATACCGACCATTCTGCTATACAAGTACTCTTCACTAAAAAGGATGCTAGCCAAGACAGATAGCGGTGGATCCTTATGCTCCAAGAATCGATGTTATCATCCGAGACAAAAAAACGAGCAGAGAATCTGGCCGTGCGATCATCTGTCCAGACCTAGAACCCTCATCAAATAAACTCGAGAACAAGGAAATCACAGAAACTTTCCTCTCGAAACTCTGGATCGGTTGCTCTTTTCGTGATGATAGTACCCCCCCCATGGTTTGCAGATTTTCCAGCAACTACCATGCAGGGAATTTCATTGTCAAAAGAATTCATCCCAATAGAAAAACACGTTTTCAAAATGCAAACACTACTTCTGGGTGACCCCGACTTGTTCAAAATCTTAGCGGATCAAATGATCCGGCGATGGTGCACGCTAAAGAAGCTCTCGACATTCTCGAAGCTTGCCACAATGGACCCCACCGGGTGACATCACGCGGTGCAAATCTCACCGCCAGAAAGTTTTTGATGCCGTTGGATATCTTTGGGCCTACAATATACAAAAATGCCCACGAGTTGGTTAAAAAATTGTGACACGTGCCAATGACAAGGAAAAATTTCACAAAGGGAATGAGATGCCTCAAAATGTCCATCAAAGTTAGGTGAAATCTTGACGTTTGGGCATAGGCTTCATGGGACCGTTCCCATCAATCAAAAAGGAAACTAATAGCAATACTGTGGTTGTCGATTACCTGTCAAAATGGGTTGAAGTAAAGGCGACGTACCCACCAACGACCCCAAGTAGTTAGCAAAGTTTCTTAAATCTCACTTTGGCCAAATTTGTGCCCCCCCGTGCCATCATCAGTGATCGAGGAACACATTTTTTGCAATGACCAGTTTGAAAATCATTCTTTAATATGGAGTCACTCATCGTCTCTCCACCGCGTATCACCCACAGATAAGTGGGGCATTGAGGTATCGAATCGTGGTTTAAAAAGAATTCTTGAAAGGACAGTGGGCGAAAATCGTGCCTCTTGGTCGGACAAACTGGATGACGCTCTCCGGCCTTCCTTACAGCTACAAAAATCCCATCAGGTGCACTCCGAACAAGCATGTATATGGAAAGAGCATGTCCATCTGTCCGTATTAGAGCCCGGGCCCTGAGAACAAAGCTTACTGACTCTTAGGGCCCTTAAAGCCTTTCACCCTTGTGGGCTTATTTTCCCGGCTATTTATAATCTTGATTCAAGTTTAGTATTTTTCCTAGGATAGTCATAAAGCTTAACGATTTTTCTTCTGTATATTTATTTTTGTAATTTTAACTGTTCATTTACTAATTTTTTATAATTTTATTTTTCTTTTAAACTGTTTTTTTAATTCAAAAAAATAAATAAAAATCATAAAAAAAATTATTTTTCTTTTTTACAAAATTTCTTTTATCATCTTTACCTTAGGATAAAACGAAAACTCAAATTCAGAGGGGTCTTTTGTGCAAAATCTCACTTTTTAAAGAACGGGATTTTAGACCCCTTTTGTTTTTTTTCATTTTAAAGCCTCGTTTTAAAACTCTGTTTTCATTCTATCTTTTTATCTTACATTATTAGTCCCCTAGAGTATATTAGAAGTAAAAATTTCTTTTATTTGTAGTGGTTAATTTTTTAAGATTTTAGGTTATTGAACCCCTTATTCGGGATTCTTACTCCTCGATTTTTTCCAGTATAATTTCATAATTTTTAGTTTTCTTTCTCAATCGTTTTTGCTTATTATTGATTAATTTAGCTTTCTAAACTCCCAAATCATTAATGTCATTCAAACTCCAATTTTCCGACTGTATCATTCTCAAGCACAAGCCTCGCCGGGGATAAACGGCCCGGGATAATCGATACTACTTCTTCGTTTCATTGATTATTTTTCAAAGATTATACTTATAATAAATTTTAATTATATATTTATATATATTAAGAGGTGTTAGTTTTAAGTCCAACACAAATTATTGGCGACCGCTGCCCTGGGGAGGCTGTGAAAAAACGATTTATCGTTTACTTTGCTAGTCGAGTTTGAATTCTGTGAAATAGGTATCCAACATCAGAAAAAAAAACCTAAAAGTACAAAAATATTTTCATTTTCTTTTTAGTATAATTATCATTTAAAAGAAAAAACTAAAAAAAATAAAAAATATAAAAACATTGTCATAAAAAGAAATAAAATTCACAAATTGGTAAAAATACCAAAATATAATATTCTCAATTGAGGTATTATCATAATAACTTCCGGTGAACTTGTTGGTTCCCAACTCGAACAAAAGATTTAAAAACTTGCCTTTTGTGTCACTTGCGAGGTACGGTTCACCTTTTAAAAGATAAACAAACTCTAAGAGGAGTATAAGGCGGGTTGTTCCTAGGAACTACGACCCTAAAGGAAAAAGGTTTTAAATAGCTTCGCGCTTTCCTATTCCTCCGCTCCTTTGTGCGTTTTTCTTTTTGAAGAGTTACCGAGAAGCTTGTCGATTATTAGGTTTAAGTTGTCTTGTTGGTTGTCCGTTATTAAAATAAATTGTGAATTTACTTTTGATAAACCAAAAAGAAAAAAAAATTAGTGTAAATTTTCTTTTTTAGTGTATGCACACTCGTTCCCAATCTCGTAATCTTCATCATCAACAACACCAGGCCCCACCACCTGTTGTTGAACCTTTTAATCTCGAAGAACCAATTGAAAATCCAGATCCCTACTCCGATGGATATTACCCGAACTATGCTCAATACTTTAAGCACCACCGCGGGTTACGAGGATGCCATCTTTGTCCTGAAATCATTGCGGACTACTTTGGAGCTTATGCACGGTCCTGGCTTAACATCGTGCAAAACAAGCTATTCTTTAGACATCTCGACATAAGAAGATCCTCATGCCCACATCCGATATTTCAACAAGATCACTTCTACGATGAAGTTCCCGAACGTCCCGAGTACGTCGGTAAAGCTTATGCTTTTCCCATTTTCCCTCGAGGGGGCAGCCCGGATTTGGCTTGAGAAAGAACCCCCTCGATCGATTCAAACATGGGATGATCTTGTTTCGAAATTCATCAACAAATTTTTCCCTCCGTCTAAAACAACCAATCTTCTTCGAAATAAATCACGAGATTTCAAACAAAGATTTGATGAGACGTTTTATGAAGCATGGGACCGATTAAACGATCTTCTTCGGGCATTTCCACATCATGGATTTTTAGAATTGCATCAACTCGATACATTCTATAATGCCTTGAACTCTAACGATCAAGATTCGTTAAACACCGCCGCGGGTGGCAATTTTTTGGATAAAATGCCTCGTGATGCCAAGAAATCATTAAAATCAATCCAAAGTTTCTTAATTCACGTAACAAACTGGTTGTTGCCAAAGTGAGTACGAGCACTTCCACCACCGGAATTGTTCCGATGTTGCTGATCTGAAAGATATGGTGAAAAGCTTTACTTCTTGATAGGGAAGAAAAATCAATCTCCCACTTACCTTCTCACCGTAAATAGCGGTTGAGGCAAAGTTGTGTATACCATGCGTGGTCTCATTCCTACCAACTTGTCCCATCCACCACTTGGCAAATGTTTTATAATCGAGATAATATCCAAGAATATGTCTCTCAAGCAGCCGCAGCTAACTACAACCAAGGAAACACCGGTTATCGAGCCTCGATTTCAAATCAAATTCGACCTCCCGGTTTTCCTCCCGTTCAAAACAATCATAATGTGCAAAATCAAGGAAACAATCAGAATCGTTACAACCAAAACCGAGGGATTTCAAATCAACTTAGCTTACCAACCCCCGGTTTCAGCAAGGTCAAATCTATTGACGCAGGCTTGTTCTAACCTCCTGCTTATCAAACTCACCGCCTATCAACAAGCTCCATCTATCAATCAAGGTGTATCAAAGGAAGATTTCCAAGCCTACGTAAAGGCTAATGATGCTGTGATGAGGAACATGCAAACTCAAGGTCAAAACATGCAAAATCAATTGACCAATCTCACAGACATGCTTTCCAAATTTGTCACTTCCAATACCGCCTCTACTTTGGGGAACCTCCCTATTAGACTCTGTTACTAACCCGTAAGGAGGATTTAAAGGGGTAATTTACCAACTCGAAGTAGTGTCGCTTACAAGGCACCCACGATCATAACTACTTCCTCTCCTATAAAGTAGTAGAACGTGAACCCTAGGGGGGTCCCACAAAGACACAGCTTTCCTACTAATAACGAAAGCACCGAAGACGTCCAACCTCCGGTATCCCTGAGATGGTCCATCATAGAATCAATCTCTGAGCCGTAAATGCTCCAGTTTAGGCTTCAATGCCTAACCAAAAAGCATCAATTCCATTTCCTTCAAGAAGAAATGATGAAAGACGTCGTGAAAAAGCTAACGACCAAATTGAAAATTCACAAAAGCTCTAGAGAATTGAGTTTCAAAATTAGCTTTAAAACAAAAACAACGATGCCTTGATGCTTATGCCAATATGTCCGCCCGACTCTAAAAACCTAAATCGGAACAAGAGGAAAAAGTTGAGTGAAATTGCTAGAACTCCATTGAACGAGAATTGCTCAGACGGTCATCCTAAACAAGTTACCTAAAAACACATGAGACCCTGGCCGAATTCTTAATCCATTGAATTCTCCAGATTAATACATGCAACACCCTTGGCCTATCTTGGCGCAAGCATTAATCTGATGCCTACTCCGTATGGAAAAATCTCCTCACTTCCCGAACTAACACCCGACTTGAGCATGACCTAGAGCGAGCGAACCGTTCGATTCTCCTGAACCGATCGGTATCGCTGAAGACGTCTATGTAACGGTGGGAAAGTTCCAATTTCCTGCAGATTTCGTGGTCGTCGATTTTGAGCCAGACCCCCGAGTACCTTTAATTCTCGGGAGGAGTTTCTTAAAGACCAGTCGTGCATTGATAGATGTATACGAGGGTGAAATATCCCTTCGTGTTGGCAAAGAGGCCATTACATTTCATCTTGACCAAACTCGAGAACACCGCTAAATACGCATCTTAAGACGGCCAAACCAGAATTGGCGTCATGTGATATGGCTTGTGAAAATACACTCTCAAGAAGTTCTTGGTTTCTCCACATGTATCTCGAGTGCAATCCCACTCCTTACTAGATCCAATCGCTCTATTCATCTCCGACTTAAACGTCCATATCGGATAGTGATATTTATCACCTTTTCGAAGAAGCCCGGACTCTTTTCTTGCTGTAGGGATGAGCGCTAACTTCACCAGAAGTTGATCTAAACAAATTATGGACCCTGATGGGAAAATTCTTCTCGCTCGGAAGCAATTCTTAATAGTGATCATCACCCCCACCCTCCCAATCAAGAAACATTATTTATCCAAACAACGAAAAAACTTAAAAATTTGTGAAGCTAACAATGAAAATTCTTCAGTCAATGAGCCCCCTGAGGTTGAACTCAAGGACTTGCCACCTCATTTAGAATATGCATTTCTGGAGGGTAACGACAAGTTACCCGTCATAATTGCAAAAGATTTAAAAAATGAGGAAAAGGCAGCTCTAATCGAGGTTCTAAAGTCCCACAAGCAAGCCATCGCTTGGAAACTTTCTGATATCAAGGGTATTGACCCAGAGTTTTGTACCCACAAAATTCTCATGGAAGAGGACTACGAACCGACGGTTCAGCATCAAAGGCGGGTAAATCCAAAAATCCATGACGTCATCAAGAAAGAAGTTGAAAAGCTTCTTGACGTCGGATTAATTTATCCGATCTCTGACAGTCCATGGGTAAGCCCGGTGCATTGTGTACCGAAGAAGGGTGGCATGACCGTCGTCAAAAACGATGAAAATGATCTTATACCGACTCGATTGGTCACAGGGTGGAGAGTATGCATCGACTATAGAAAGTTGAATGAGGCCACCCGAAAGGACCACTTTCCACTTCCCTTCATGGACCAAATGCTCGAAAGACTCGCGGGAAACCAATTCTATTGTTTCCTCGATGGCTTTTCGGGTTATTTCCAGATTCCTATAGACCCGAAGGACCAAGAAAAGACAACCTTTACTTGCCCATACGGAACATTTGCCTACCGCCGCATGCCTTTTGGGCTATGCAATGCACCCGGCACGTTCCAACGATGTATGATGGCAATCTTCCACGACATGATCGAAAAAACGATGGAAGTGTTTATGGATGACTTTTCAGTCTTCGGGGATTCTTTCTCTACATGCCTATCCCATTTGGACAAAATGTTAAAACGGTGTGAAGACACCAATTTGGTCCTAAACTGGGAGAAAAGCCATTTCATGGTAAAAGAAGGCATTGTTCTTGGACACAAAATCTCCAAGTCGGGAATTGAGGTCGACCGAGCTAAAGTTGACGTTATCGCCAAGCTCCCTCACCCGACTACTGTGAAAGGTGTCCGAAGTTTTCTTGGGCATGCCGGTTTTTACCGACGTTTCATACAAGACTTCTCAAAAATAGCCCGCCCAATGACTCACCTGCTTGAAAAAGAGACTCCATTTTTCTTCTCAAAAGAGTGTATCGAATCCTTTAATACACTTAAAAGAAAATTGACTGAGGCTCCGATTTTGATTGCTCCCGACTGGGACTTGCCCTTCGAACTAATGTGTGATGCAAGTGATTTTGCAATTGGGGCAGTCCTAGGGCAACGAAAAAACAAGCATTTCCAACCAATTCACTATGCCAGCAAAACCATGACTGAAGCTCAAGCACACTACACTACGACCGAAAAAGAATTACTTGCCGTAGTGTACGCTTTTGAGAAATTTCGGTCATATCTTGTTTTGTCTAAGAGCATAGTGTATACCGACCATTCTGCTATAAAGTATCTCTTCGCTAAAAAGGATGCTAAGCCAAGACTGATGCGGTGGATCCTTTTGCTCCAAGAATTCGATGTTGTCATCCGAGACAAAAAAGGAGCAGAGAATCTGGCCGCCGATCATCTTTCCAGACTTGAGAACCCTCATCAAGATAAACTCGAGAATAAGGAAATCACGGAAACATTTCCTCTCGAAACTCTTGGATCGGTTGCTCTTCGTGTTGATAGTACCCCATGGTTTTGCAGATTTGTCAAACAACCTGATGCGGGGAATTTCATTGTCAAGGGAATGTCATCCCAACAGAAAAACAAGTTTTTCAAAGATGTCAAACACTACTTCTGGGATGACCCCTTCTTGTTCAAAATCTGTGCAGATCAAATGATCCTGCGGTGTGTGCACGCAAAGGAAGCTCTCTACGTTCTCGAAGCTTGCCACATGACCCACCGGGTACATCACGGTGCAAATCTCACCTGCCAAAAAGGTCTTTGATGACAGGATTCTTTTGCCTTCAAATATATAAGTGATGCCCACTATTGGTTAAAAATTGCGGACTCTGCCAACGACAAGGAAAAATTTCACAAATGGAGAGAGCCTTAAAATTCCATCCAAGTTTGAGAAATCTTTGACGTTTAGGGCAATCGACTTCATGGCCCATTCCCAACATTCCTAAAGGCAACAATACAAAATCGTGCGTCACTATCAGTTAAAATGGGTTTGAAGCAAAGGCGCTCCCCAACCAACGACGCCCGAGAAGTTTTTGCAGATTTCTTAATCTCTCTTGCCAGATACGGTGCCCCACGTGCCATCATACAGTGATACGTAGGAACACATATTTGCAATGACCAGTTGCAAAGGTCATGCTTTAAATATGGGTCATCAATCGACTCTCCACCGCGTATCATCCTCAGACAAGTGGGTAGTTGAAGGTATCAAATCGTTGTTTAAAAAGAATTTCTTGAAAGACAGTGGGCGAAAATCGTGCCTCTTGTCGGACAAACTGATGACGCACTCTGGCCTTCCCGTACAGCGTACAAAACACCCATCGGGTGCAACTCCGTACAAGCTTGTAATATGAAAGGCATGATCATCCTACCGATTTAGTTGGAGCACAAAGCTTACTAGCCCTTAAACATGGCAAAACTTGATCTTAAAACCGCGGGAGAAAAATCAACGCAAAGGTTCAACTTAATGAATTAAGTGAACTGCGGATCATGCCTATGAAAATTCTTTGATCTACAAGAGAAAACTAGAGAGGATTCATGACGCAAAAGATCAAAAACCGCGTTTTTCCAAACGTCGGTGATCCAAGGCCTCCACTTTACTCAAGGTTGAAAATTTTTCTCCGGCAAGTTGAAGTCCCAGTGGACAGGACCATTTTACCATGTTCAAGTTTTTCCTATGGTACCGTTTGATTATTCCCAAAACTCCGAGCATAAAACTACAAGTAAAGTGGTCATCGTCTTCAGCACTACTTTGGAGGTGAATATCCCAGCTATGGAATATCACCGGACCTCCAAAACCTTCCCTAAGGAACAACTAAAATTCATGTAATTGGACAAGCATAGTGACCCTAAACAAGCGCTTCGTGGGAGGCACCCCATGCTTATCCTAGTTTATCAGTAGTAGTAGTATGCTAGCTTAGTAGTAATGAATAAGTGTTTAGTTGTTGTGAGGAGGCTTGCCTCTTTCCTTTTCCATGTTTTGTGTTTTGTGCTGTATTGTCCAGGATGTCCCGGATTTTTGAAGCCTCTCGTGCTCGCGGTATTTGTCCTTCGATCACAAGAGCTTCACAATCCTCAGCTTCATTTGGGAATCCCGATATCCTAATCTTATCGACTAACGTTTATCTTTAAGCATAATTCATAAACGGCTTAGGATTTACGTAGAAACCCTTCGTAAAAACATTGAGGACAATGTTTCATTCTAGTATGGGGGGATCTTCGATTTGATTGTGCCTGCAGCCGTTGTTATCACGTAATCCCGTTTTTACCACCAAAATTTCAAAAAAATGAAAAATTTTAAAAATTTTCAAAAATAAAATAAGTGTTTTGTCACAATTTTGACTTTCCTGCTGGGTAGAATAAGAGTAAATTTTGACTCGATCGAGCGTGTTGAGCTCTAGCTTGTTCCTTAACTTTTAGACTAAGCGTTCGCGAATATTCGCGAAGAACGAAAAATGATAGTGTTAATTATAAGCTGGATGCTAAACAAGGATTATTTGGAAATCTTAAGAGCTCATGTGTGTAATTTGTCGCTTTTTCTCCCATAAGATTCTAACCTGATTAATATACGTGCTACTTTTGGAAATTAAACTTAAATCAATAATTTTTATGTAGTATATAGCAAAAACTTTAGACTTAGTTCAAATTTATACTTGAATTTTTCAAAAAGACGTTTTCCCAATATAAAAAAATGATGAAAAATGCAAAAATATAATAAATATAAACTGTGGGTTGATAAAAGTTTGCTGTATCTTGCCGGCTCACAACCGATGTTACAGCCTTCTAAAGAAAACCCATAGTAAGAATAATAATCCGAGACTGATAAAAGTTTGCTGCATCTTGCCGGCTCACAACCGATGTTGCAGCCTTCTAAAAAGTCGAGGGTTACAAACTGCGTAAATAGTTAATATTAAGTGTAAATAAAAGATCTCTTTTTGTTAAATTCAAATATGCTTTTGAACTTTGGCTATTATATTTTATAAGCTATGTGCATACAGGGTGGCCGGAAAACCTGAGAGTTTATGAAACCTAAGGTCGCGTGAGCCCATACTAGTCCTCTGTGAGGTGTCCCAAAAGCTGGTCACTTAACGCAAGGTGGGAGAGCCGAGACGAAAGTCGCTACATGGGATGATCTGCCTTAAAACTTATTATTCCCTCGGGTGGAACGTGAAACATAGAATGTTGCAAAACATTGATCCATGTTTGAAATTCAAATACACATACACCTAAGAATAAATTGACGGGAGTGAAAAGTTAACAAATGCAATATGAGTAGTGGTTAGCATCTTTGACTCATAATTAACGGTGATTTCGTTTTAAGCTTGGTTTGGAATAAGTGAAAAGTCGGGAACGATGAATTTATCCTTTTTGGGGCATTCTCGGATCGAAATGCATCTTGTTCTATGATCCCTTAAAGTTATTAAATAACGAAAGTCAAAACATTCTAGTTAAGTTGATTAATGAAAAAAGAAAAAAGATGTGTAGGAATAGGTGTATATATAAAAAATGGTAAAGACGGGGATTTTCAAAACTTATGAGTCTTTAACCTCCTCGATGAACACTTAGCTACTTTTCCTAGTTATTAGTCGAGGGTGATTGAGATTCTTAGTTTTCTAAATGCTTACTTCATAGCATTGCGTGAGGACACGGCAATACCTTAGTATGGGGGATTTTGGTATGTGTTTAATTACACACACCTTTTACCTTTAAAAACGAGCTAAAATAACCAAAAACGGACTTAAAATGCCAAAAATATGCTTGTTTTGCTAATTGTGTTGTGCAGGAACGGATATCTAAGAAAAGGACGAAAAACGAAGCCAAAACGAAAAAACCGGACACGGAATGGAAAAGCGTGGAAAAGACAAAGTCAAGTCAAAGTCCAAGTGAGAAAAAGTCAACCAAAGTCAACCCCGACAAATCCAAAGTCAAAAAGTGAAGAAAAATAAGTTTAGGGATCAATTCTGCCAAGTCCCTAACTTATTTTATAAGCGAAAAGAGGAAAAATACTTGTAAGGGCTCATTCTGCCATTTTCCCAAAGTATTAACCACAAGGGCTCATGCTGCCAAATCTCCAAAGTTATACACCACAAGGACTTGTGGTGTAATAACCTTTATAACACTCAGGGGTGTTTTCTGTCAAAACCCCAAACTCGTATAAACACAAGGACGTGTGGTGCAAACACAGCTATAACCTTGGAGGACCAATTGTGACAAAAGCCCAAACCCTCACCCCATGTTTTGAAACACTGTATATCTCTCCCAACATTTCCCGCCAATCTCTCAAACCCCACATCCTCTCACTTTTAACTTCGTTGACCTCCCCACATCCCTCCAAACCTTTCACAATCCTAAACCTCACCCCCCACATGGGTATGCCAAGCTGGCAATCCATAAACCCAGAATTCGATCAAGGGTTTAGATGTGAGACCTTGGGCACCAAGATAAATGAAGGGCTAGGATGGCTTTGTGTTTATACTCTCACAACAAGCACACAGCTGTTTTTGTGTCTACAAACTAGCACAACAAGCCAAGGAAGAAGACAAGAGAAGACCAAACCCTAGATTATTTTGCTATATAAGCTGTGTAAGCCTGTTTTGAGCGAGGAGAGTTAGGCTTTTTTTAAGTTGTAGGTTTTTCGCTTGTTTAGTTTTAACTAAAATTACTTGGATGTATCACCTGTACCTTCACTTTTAATGAAAAATTCAGTTAAGTCCTATACATTGTGTTCTGAGTTGCTGGTTGACTCTTTAAAAACCATATAAGCTTTTAATATAAGTACTTTTAACTGTGTTTAAAAGTGCTGTTCAACGAGAACTTAAGAAAAAATCCAAAAGAAAAGAAGAAGCTACTGTTTGATAGCCATGGATGAATGAGCAATAATGGATGGCTCATTGGTATGCTTAGTCTAGCTTATTTATAAGCTAATGGGTAGGTCTTAGAGCTTATTTAGGTGCACACAATCCTGTTTTGAGCAAGGATCAAGGTATGCTTTCTCTTTAAATTTTTGCTTAAAATTACTGTAACATTGCTTATTTTTTGCTTATTAATGGCTTATTGTGCTTATTTGTGTTTAGTGATGCTTAAATATGCCTTCGAGTTGCTCTTATTTTATTTACATGCAAATTGCTTAAAACTGCCTAGAATAGCTTATTTTTGTTGATTAGCTTATTAGATTTTCAAGTGCTTATTTGTTTTTGCTTTTCACTTTTTATTGCTTAAAATTGCATGATTAGTAGTAGTCTTTAAAATTTTAAGCTTAAATCAGTTTTTATATGTTTTAAAATCAGTTTTTAAATTGTAAAGGGGTGTTTGGGTTAAGTACTAAAACGGGTCAAAATGGCAATGACATGGGTTGGGGTCATAGGGCTAAATTTGGCTTAAAGTATTAAGCCTTTTTGAGTCTGTTTTTCCAAAGCTTTTTAGTCTAAAAACTGTTTTTCAAGTTTTTTTTAAGTATTCTTTAGGTCTGTTGCATTTTTGAGAAATACAAGAGCTTATTTGGATAAGCTCTTGTACACTTGAGTTTTGGTTTAAAAAGGGTGTCATTTGAGTGTCTAAACAAGCTGTCAAAAGTGCTTTGAGTCATTTGTGTACTTAAGGCAAAACTGCCAAGTATTGGTTGTCCTCTTTTTTTTAAGAAAAAGCTCTTTTTAAGAACAAAAATCAGCAGTCTTAAATTGTTTTTAGCAAATGAAAGTTTGGATATAAGCTCTTCTTAAGCCTTTTTCAATCTGTTTTCACTTTATTTTTAATTTAGAGCTTATTTGACAGCTTATTTGAAGCTGTCAAGATAAGCCCCCTTGTTTTAGCTTATTTGCCCTGGTGCTAGACACCATTTTTAAGCCCACTTATCTAGCTTATTAGTGAACCTCAGCCCAAGCTGTTGGCTTTTCTAAAAAGCCAATAAGCCCTTTTATTAAGCCCCTTATTTTCAAACCTTAGTTTGGCCCCTAGGTAGCTTATTTTTAAGCCTAAAATAGGGACTTGACTGTTTTTACTTAGCATAGTGTAGGATAAAGCTTATTCTTGTTCTAGCTTATTTTGTGCTTTTTAATTGCTGTTTTTGTGTCCTTAGTTGCTTATTAGGTGTGTTAATTACCCTAGCTTGCTTATTGTCCACTTTGCTTGCTTATTGTGTGCAAGAAAAAGCCAAGTTCACCCTAGCAGTACTAACTCTCAAGTTAGTACTGCTGAGTGCTTAAGCCAAATTTTGGCTTATTGGGCTTCTTTCCTTTGCTTACTTTTGTTCCTAATAGTCCTTAATGATGGTGTGTTAAGCTGTGTGTGCTCATTTTCCAACTTTGCTTGCTTATTTTGTGTTAACAGTCAAGAAGAGATAGCCATTTAAGCCTTTAAGCTTATTTAAGCTTCTGTCAACAAAAAGCCCCTTTTTCAGCTTATTTATAAGCTTTTTCAAAAAGTCGTAGTTATGAAAATTGTTAAGCTCAAGGAGCTTAACAAAGTTGTTTGAAAAGTTTTTGTAAAAAAAAAGGGGAGATAAGGGGAAACCCGGGTGAGCAAGACTCGAACCCGGGCCTCTACCCTCAATACACCCTCTTTATAAACACAAGTCTTACCGTGAGCCCTTGGGACTTTACGTTAGAGTCCCATGGGGTTTAGTATTAGGTGTTTTTTCCCCTTTAAGCTATAAGCTCTTTCGAGCTTAATTTTGGCTTATTTATAAGCCGAAATTTGGGTTTCTTATTTTTAGTATGGATAGTGTTAGAGTAAGGTATTTTAGGTTATTTTTTTGAATTTTTAATAATAGTTTTATATGTTTTTAATTTAATTTAGTTAAAAGTTTTAAAAATTCATAAAAAAATACAAAAATTATAAAAAAAATATTTTTCTTTTTTAGAAAATTTTCTTTAGTCATATATTTCGTAGGAAAAATAGAAAAACTTTCGTAGGGTTAATTTTGTAAACTTTTGATTTTTAAAGAACGGGTCTCGGGTGCGGATTTTGTCTTGACTCGTTTTTGGGTCAACGATCTGCTTTTCAGTCTAGTCTTTTTTATTCTTCGTTATTAGTCCCCTAGAGTAGTTTAGAAGTAAAAATTTCTTTGTAGGGTTAATTTTGAAGATTTTAGGTTTTTGACCCCTTGTTCGGGATTCCTGCTCTCGTTTTTCAGCTAATTCATAATTTTTAGGTTTTTCTGTAATCGTTTTGTTTATTATTGTTTATCTTTAGCTTTCAACACTTCAAATCATTTTCTCTCATTTTCAAACTACAATCTTCTGCTGTATCGATCTCAGTCAGCCTCGTTGGGGATAAACGGACCCGGAACCTTCTATACTACTTCCCGGTGTTTTATTGATTGTGTTTTTAGGTATATACATTACTATATATTTTAGATTTCATTATCTTTTATAATGTATTATATAAATGTGTGGTTTAAAATTCTACCAATCAAACCCGTGACAGTGTTGGAACCTGGGTTTACGTCACCTCCTCCTAGTGCATATGCTCTGCCGCTTGCATCAGGAACTCTTGCTTTGTTTCCACGGTTTTGGTTCTTGATCTTGGGGCAATCCTTCCGGTAATGCCCTTGTGCTCCACACTCAAAACAAGTCACAACCCTCTGATTCACTATTTGGCCTCTCTGGGTGGGGGTAGTGGGATTGGTAACCCTATAATTTTTGGTCAAATGTCCAACCCTGTTGCACTTCCCACATTTTATGGTGCAAGGGCCTACATGATGAAGCTTACACTTGTTGCAGAAAGGCAAGGTACCTTCATATTTCTTCTCCTCATTGTTACCAGCCACATAGGCTCTAGCAACATTCTGTCCCCCAGTATTCTGTCGTTTGTGGGGTGGTTGTTGCCCACGGTTGTTTCCATAGTTGTTGTCCAATCTTCTCTTGTTCTCTGCATTTCTCACAGCATAACCCTTCAACTTTTGATCCATCAAGTTGTTGGCAATTCGAACAGCATCTTGTAGTCTTGTAGGTTCTGCAGCAATCACATTTCCTTGTATGTTATCGGGAAGACCTCCAAAGAATTTCTCCACCTGATCTTCCTCCTCGGGAACCATTTTGGTGCACATCATGGTGAGTTCCTGGAATCTCTGAGTGTAACTAGCGATGTCATTGTTTTTCACCGACAGATTCCACAGCTCGGTTTCCATCTTTTAGATCTCACTTGTCTCGGGCAATTCATTCGGTCCATTTGTTTATCAGCTATCTCCATGACAAAGCATATGCGGCATCAGTTCCGATGGTTCTCTTGTGAGAGTTCCACCAGGTTAGTGCACTGTCGAGTAAGGTACAAGTTGCATACTTCACTTGATATTTCTCCGGACAGTTGCTGATGTGAAACACAGTCTCCATCTTCTCACTCTACCTTATCAGACCAACCACTCCTTCGGTTCCTTTAAAACTTGTTGGTTGACACTTCATGAAGGTCCTGGTAAGTTCATTCACGAAGCAACCAACATTATCGCCTTCCATTCACATTATGGTTCTATTTCTGTCCCGTTGTCCCTCCGTTGTTCTCTTTCATTTTCATTTCCATTACCATTTCCTTTGTCTTCCCATTCCCGTTTCCCATTATCGTTTCATGTTATTACATGTCCCGTTTCCATTATCGTTCCATTGTTATTCCCTGCCCAAGTTCAAGATTTTGGTTACTTGATGTGCTTCTAGAGCTGCGTTCACACGGTGATCGATCATTTTTCAAATTTGCGGAGTGGTCATCAGAATGAGTGTTTGTCATTTGTTCTACATCACAAGACACAACCAATAGTGAGATTTTGAAACAATGATAAACAGTCATCGGTAAATGATGAATTAATAATTTTATGCAGTAAAATTTAATCTGTAACACGGTTGTCGGAAAAATAAATAACAATATAGATAAATAGCGAGAGAATCAAAACACGCTTTTCTTTTCCTTAAATAAAAGCATAATTCGGTTATAACCAATATCCAAAATAGGTTACATGATCCTATTTCTACTGCTAACATCTAGACCTAACCATCAATCTAGTGTCCTACATGATCATGGTACTACTAGTCTAAGGGCGAAAGCCAAAACACCTCTCAAGATACGACTCCAACCTCTTAAGTCTCCCTCGAGCATCATCACGATCCCTACGAATCTGACGAAACTCCTCCTGTGAAAGAGACATATGAAGACGAAGGCTGTTCACACGATCCCTCTTAATATCCAACATAGCACGAACCTTGAGGTTCTCTAAACTCAAGCTATATATCCTCTCGGCCATCCTAGCTCTATCTTTGCTAGCTATTAATTGATCGGCCTCTAACCGCTCTGAGCAGTCTCAATCCCGACAATCCTATCAATACGAACCTCAGACATGTGATGGTAAAAGTCACGCACAACATCACCCAAGTCAATCGGAATATCCTTGAATGACCTAACAATGCCATCCCTAGTGCCAGACGAATTAGAAGAATCCTCTCCAGCTGGCTCTACAATCTCATCATCAACTATCGATGCGGACATCGGGTCGATACCTAACTCAACCGTGTCTCCAGCACTGGCGTCAGCCTCATACTCCTCTGTATCATCCTTAACGTCCTTAGGGTCAATCTTAACATGATCTCTAACATCATTCCCATCACCAATACCTAACTCCATATCAACCCCAATCTCTATAGGACCAACCTCGGCATACTTCTCTATGCTAGCCTCAGACGAATATGAATCTCTGAAACTCTTACGAGGTGGTAAGAGATCAGCACGGGTAGGAGCTAATGATCCCATAACTAGCGTAGATGATGGTACAGAATCAACCGGGGATCTACATCTCTTGTGATGAAGTCGTGGATACAAAGTAACGATAGCGAGCACACACCAAACGACGGTATAGCCTCACTAGTCGTGGTGCTCTCCTCGAGGATAACGTGATCTAGGTGATACAACTCCATAGTCCGAAGATCCCGAATGAGCCAGATCTGGCGTCATCCAAACCCAAAGCATGAACTGCGAAGAATCCGAAGATGTACGTGAAAAGGTGAGTGATGATCTGGATAGCGAGTGTATGCATGCCTCGATGCTAATCTGCGAGCTGGTAAAGGTCTAACTCTCTTCCTTGGCAGTCAACAACTTACGCTCCGTTATGGGAAGAGGGGTTGCAGTAAGGTCGACCAAAAGGAATAGCCTCCCCGGGTCGGATAAGAATCGCTGACCGTCGACGAATCTCGGGCGGGGCAGTAACAGGAGCAATAGGAAACTCATGTGATGATGATGGACGTGCTGTTACCCTGCTCCTCCAACGAGCAACGGTATGCAACATAAGTCCGTTGCGATGGTGGTCCATCAGAAGAATCAGGAACCTCAGAAGAATCGGTGCATATGAATGGTGAAATAGCTGGTAGCGGGGAAATGTGCTCCGGCGAAGACACCTCATCAGGTGTATCAGAATCGGAACCCGTATAAGGGACCAAGCCACACAATCCAGTGGGTGAAGCGACAAGAGTCGTCTCAACCACAGGAGCGGCAGAAGAAATAACAGAAGCATAGAGAAGTCTCTGAGCAACCAACTGAGTAGAAAGCATAACAGTAGGGGATGTCACCAAAAAGAATAACCCGAGAGGGCGGTGATCCCACACTCTCATCCCAAGAATAGTAATAAATACAGATAGCTGAATCTGCATAATCTGCACAAGCTAAAGTTTATATAAATCTTCCTTTATTATGAAACCAGGCAAGGCATAACGAAAGTGCTAAAATGAATGACAAGGTAAAAATGGGCAATATGTAATATCTTTATGTTAATATATACGTAATCTCATAATATATTGTTATGCAGCAAGGATAGATAGCAAGTAAGCACAAATAGAGGCACATAGGATCACATACTGGTTATAGCCCAGACCTAGTATATAACTACCTGGTTCTCTATAACCTTGGCTCTGATTACCAATCTGTCACACCCCCAAACTGGGCCTAGTCGGAATAAGTGTCCGAGGGCGTGACGTCATAACAATCCGATCACAAAGCAATAAAGAACGACCACTAATCATGGACGTTTGAAAAAAAAGTTTACTCGTTGCATAAAACAAAATAGATTTAAGTTTTACAGCCCAAAATAGTCAAGTTAAAAGAGTAGCGGAAGCATAACAAAGTTTTAATAAAGACAACGAGTAAATAATAGATAAGTCTTGAAATTGGCGAAGTCACATAGCACATAGACTCCACATAGCATCAAGAATCATTCCAAGCTAAGCACCTGAGAAAACATGTTTAAAACGTCAACATAATGTTGGTGAATTCATAGGTTTAAGTTGATACAAGAGTGGACCACAAGATTTCAAAACGTATGTGACTACTATAACGAATACAGCACCACATAAAAAGTATTTATTGTTGCGCTAAGCTCATGACACCGAAGCTAATTAAGTCAACAGGGCATGTTACATCCTATTGCAAAGTATTCCTGCCCTAAGCTGGTGTCCCAAACCAAAGACCACCAAAAGTATGTTCGACATGACATATATCCGTTTGTTCATCGACGACAGAACAAGTAAGTGCATGCTTACACCTGGAAATAGGGATTAATTATCCTAATAGATCTATCAAATCACTCGCGCTCCCTCAACCCGGTCTTCTCCGGTCCGAGAAACTAAACGGTCAGATAAGTTGGGCAGGTATGTAGGTTTGTAAGCTACTTAGGCAACACATAAACAAGTAAAACTCACGTAAAGAACTTGTGTCCAGTTTAAAAGCAAACAATGTTTCTCACCCCAATAGTATAAAGCGTTTGTAAATCAGTAAAAACGTGGGGCTATGAACTCACCTTAGCAGGGGTAAGCGATTATCACAACAGATGATGAAGATATAAGGAGGTCTAGCCGCAGACACTATATTAAGTACGGTATTACTTAGCATTTATCAAAGACAACAAGAAAATCATCCAGATCATCAATAAGCAATCAAATGTGTTTTGCGTTTTTAGAAATAAAAGACTTTGGAACTTTACCACGTTTAAGTTAATCCCGACACTTTGAAAAAATTACTATTCTTTAGAAACAATCCTTTTTAGGAACTTTTTATTTTCAAAACGTAATTAGCTTCCCCTATTTCATAGTTTTCCATATTTTTATAAATCGCATAAATAATTCAAACCGCCTACTCCTTATGGTCCTAAATCGCCTAAAATGTCCGTTCGTACCATTTTAATATCCCCCATTTCAAAAAGTTCGTCATTCAAATAACCTTTCATGACATTTCTAGTTGTCCCAACTAACTACCTAGCATTTCTATATGTTTCGCTAGCATTTAAAAACGCCCAAAATCGTCCGAAAGTGCTCGTAATCCCCTTTTAAAATTCCCAACAGCCCACTTCACTATTGTTTTTCCTCAAAAACTTATTTTTCCGATTTATGATAAAAATGTCTCTCATTATTGACTTTTAAGCTTAGCGATTGCCAACGTTATAGTAAAATCTCATTTCGGACAACTTTCGTGTTTTATACTTTGGCCGATTCGGACCCGAAGGGCTTCCGATCCCCGTATTAGCTGCTGATCTGATCGTTGCATTTTCAGCCATATTCGCCGAAAAATGTTTCAAGTTTCCGTTGGTCACACCTTGGCCGTTTAAGACCAGATTTTAAAGTGTGATGACATGAAAAAATATCTATTCGAACACTCTTCGAAACTACTATTCACCCTAATGAAAACATTTTTAATTCGCTTCAAACCCTCAAAAGACAAAAATCGGGAACAGCAAGTATAGTTATCCGAAAAGTGACCAAAAATCGAAGCCAAATCGCATATAGTGCCTAGTCTGTTCCACCTTCATTTACCAACAAACCACCACAAACTAACCCCTTTAAACCCAACCTAATACTCAATGTTGCAACTCTCATCCACTCTCAATCTCACCAAGAACATATTCTAAACAATCATAAACTTTGTCATAAAACTTCCAACATATTTTAAGATGAACAAAAATAAATTGTAGTTTCTTTTGTAAAAACATCACAAACACATGGATCTTTAATGATAACAATAGATCTAACACAAGAATTATAACAACATCAAAATAATACAAGATGGGTCAAGAAATACTCACAAGAAAGCAAGCAAAAGATGAACACACAAGATCTTGCAAAACCCACTTATAAACTTGAAACCCTAGTTTTTATGATTCTTGAAAACTCTTGAAAAATAACCAAACAACACTTGGATCTACCTTAGATATAACTAGGAATGTGTTTAGAATACTTGGATCTTGAAGACAATCAAAAGATATGGATGTGTTTGTGTGCTCTAGTTGTGCCGTGAGATATGGAGCAAGAGGAGGGAGGAAGAAAATTTTTGGTGGCTTGCAATTGTGTTATAACCCTAAGTGTGAGATATAGTATGGTATTTATAGTCCATGAGTTAGGGTTAAGAGGGTTCAAGTAATGTGTAAGTGACCAACACACACCAAAGGTGGTGGTTCCAAGGTTTCGGCCAAACAAGTGCCACAAGGACTCAAATGGGTCAGTTTTCTAGCTAAAGTTCAAGTAACATGGTCATGGTTCAAGGATACTGGTTAATATATATGATATAAGTCAAATGGATAGTCAAAGTGGTAAGCAACATGTGAAGTGTAAGAGATGGCCTGCATGAAAAATACAAGCCCACAAATGATGTCATTTCTCATCTTCCATGCACACATGGGTGGGACATTCAAAATAAGAATGCCAATCTTTAATTTCAATCCAAGTATAATTGTGTTGATGTTTGGCGCACATTTTGGCTAGGAAATAAGGTGAACGAAATTTTTTTAAAGTTTATGAATAATTTTATCAAAATTAACTTGAGTTTAACAACGAAAAGAAATTGAGTTTCCGGGGTTCCGTTTGGTCAAAACGCGAAAAATGCATTTAAAAAGTATAAAGCTTAAAATTAATTATCGGTAAATGATTAAAAAATCACGAAACACTCAGGAAAGTTAATATAACACATATAATGCCTAAAATAATTTATAACTTTATTGATCATTGATTGTTTTTAGATTATATATTTTATTATATATTTTATTATATATATTATTATATATAGTTTAAAGAATTTATCAATCATTGATTTTCAGAGAAGAAAAAGAGCAGAAGAAATCGAGCAACGTTATCAATTCTATAGGAGACATCATGTAATTCCATATACTTTAGTAATCGTTCAGTTTTTGGTATCATTCGTTAACTTGGTTAGTTTACCTTGGCTAAATAATTGCTCTTGTATTTATTATGACGTTTGAAGGCTAATACCTTCGGGTATTAGCCATTATTATGAAGATCTGAATGTTTGGTATTTGTTTATCTCGATTTCTTGATTTATCGTTGAATGCTTGTTTATGTTTATCAATTTATACTCGTTTACACGCTTTTGTATGCGTCCTATCATTTAATTGGATCTAGTTATACGGACCAAGTAGATCTAGAGTCTGGGATAGCTCTCCATATAGTAATTTATACATCTAGAATCATAGTATCACAAATATTGTCCTTCTAAGTCTGTGTCTAGGATACGCTTCGGGCTTAACTAGTTAAT
Organism: Tanacetum coccineum; assembly: GCA_026074375.1. Taxonomy (NCBI): domain Eukaryota; kingdom Viridiplantae; phylum Streptophyta; class Magnoliopsida; order Asterales; family Asteraceae; genus Tanacetum; species Tanacetum coccineum. Next base: position 35,942 of record BQNB010060803.1, read on the forward strand.
TGGATATTGCCAATGGTTTATTGATCGTGTTGACTAGCAGGTGACCTAGATAATTCAACAAGTAACGTTCTGATTCCATTGGATAGTTGGACAAGTGGACTACTAGTGTATAAACTACCATTAAGCGGTAAGTGGTAAAGTCTCTATGAGCTAGGGTTTAACAAGATCACCATTGCTTTAATCCCTAAGATAGATTATAATCAGCAAATAAGGATGCTTTATGCGGATGCTTTAATTATGACAGAATTAATGTGTCTAGGTCTTAGGATGATGTAACGCCTAAGTCTTAAGAATGACATGCCACCTCGAGAGAAGAAATCATTGCACTTAATAAACAAACCAACTTTCTAATCAGATTAATAATGGTTAATACAGTTTTCTTATATTTGGCTCGACCGCTCTTTTATCTTTTGTTAATTAGCTCACGTGGGTTAAAGTACCTTGAATTGATTGTAGTCACTAACCAAACCGTACCAGTCTCTCAGGCTGAAAACCCTCCTTTTCCTCGTTAGAATTAGGATTAAGACTAACATAGGTTTAGAATAGGATAGAATTAACATAGATTAGATAACCAAGATATTAATTAAATTGATAGATTTAACCTCGCTTCAAGTGTTCGACACCCTACTTACCACGAAACTACTACCGATCGGGTACACTGCCCGTTAAAGTGTTGTTTTTGGTTTAGTCGGCAAAATATAAATTTAAAACTTGAATCAATAAAATATACACCACACAACGACACAATCAGAAGTGCACATAATCATATAGCATAACACATAAAAGTACTTGTCGTCGTTTTGTGTATTAGATACAGCAATGTATACTT
>BQNB010060804.1:0-31360 GCA_026074375.1 Tanacetum coccineum
CTACCAGTACTAACTTAGTACTGCCAGACTTAACTTAGTACTGCCAGTATTAACTCAATACTAACAGACCTAACTATAACTACCAGACTTAACTGTTATACTACCAGTATTAAGTCTGTTACAATCTATTTTCCCAACAGCCTACTTTTGGCAATTTAGGTTTTCGGGTTCGGTTTTCGATGCTCTTTCCAATGCTTCATTCCGGGGTTGACTTTGACTTTTTGACTTTCGTTGACTTTAACTTGGTATTTTTGACTTCTCACGGTCTTTCCGTTCTCGTGCTCGGTTTTGTCGTTTTGGCTTTGATTTTTGTCCTTTTCTTGGATATCCATTACCTGCATAATACAAATGCAAAACATACAAATACAATGTATTTTTGGTACGTTTTTAGTCATTTAAGTCCGGTTTTAGTGGTCAAAGGTATGTGTAATTAAACACGTACCAAAATCCCCCATACTAAGATATTGCGTGTCCTCACGTAATGCTAAAAGTAAGCACTTAGAAAACTAAGAATCTCGATCCTCCTCGACTAATTACATCGAAAAGTAGCTAAGTGTTCATCGAGGGGAATTAAAGAATCAAGAGTTTTAGAAAAGCCCCATTTTTACCATTTTTAAAGATATACACTTATTCCTAATATTTTTGTATTTTTTTTAACAACTAACTTATTTGACTTTCGTTATTTTCATAACCGTTAGGGATCATAGAACAAGATGCATTTCGATCCGAGAATGCTCCAAAAAGGATAAATTCATCGTTCCCGACTTTTCACTAGCTCCAAACCAAGCTTAAAACGAAATCACTGTTAAATATCAGTTAAGATGCTAACACTACTCATATTTGCAACTTGTGAACTTTTCACTCCCGACAATTATTATATCTTAGGTGAATGTGCTATTTTGAATTTCAACCATGGATCAATGTTTTGCAAAATTCTATGTTTCACGTTCCACCCGAGAATAATGAGTTTGAAGGCGAGATCATCCCATGTAGCGACTTTCGTCTCGGCACATCCCAACCTTGCGGCTAAGTGACCAGGCTTTTGACACCCCACAGAGACTAGTATCGGGACTCACGTGACCTTAGGTTTCAAAAACTCTTTGGTTTCCCGTATTACATCATAGGCTTATTTAAAACTTAAATAAGAATATAGTCAAAGTTCAAAAGGCATATTTAAAATTTATACAAAAAGAGATCTATTTAGTAATTCAAACCTTATTATTTAAACTAACATTGATGCAATTGTAAACCCTCGCTCCTTTTAGAAGGCTGCAAAATCGGTTGTGAGCTGGCAGATGGCAAACAAACCTTTTTTCAGCTCGATTTTTATTCTTACTATGGCTCTTCTTTAGAGGCTGCAACATCGGTTGTGAGCCGGCAAGATACAACAAACTTTTATCAGCCCACAGTTTATATTTATTATATTTTTTCCTTTTTCATCATTTTTCATCAATATATATTATATTATAATTATATTTTATGAATATCATTATATATATATATTATGATATATATTATTTAATTATTTTTTTATTTATATCACTACAACAAAATGAAGCTAAGGCAACACTCGTAAAGTGTTGTACTATGCCTTTAAAATGTTGCATTATGCCTAATGTGACACTTTAGCAAGTGCCGCCTTATGTAACGTTGCCTTTGCTATAAGCAACACTTATTTTAGAATATGCAACGCTTTTTAAAAGTGTTGCTCTTATTTAGCAAACACAATACTTTAATGTGCGACACTTTTTAAACTCAAATGCAACACTTAATACACTTAAGCGCAACACTTATATACAAAAGTGCAACACTTTTTACACAATTTTTACACGCTAGTGCAACATTTTTAGATTCAAAAACAACACATTTTGCATTATAATGCAACACTTTTCCTTATACTATCACTAGGTTCGCAACAGTTTAATGTATCTAGTGCGACATTTTTTATTGTTTTCTATCTTACAGGTGCAACATTTTTCTTTTATCGAGTAACACTTATTTCATGCAACAAAAAGAAAACTATATTTGAGATATATCTTTATAATACAGTTAAATAGCAAAAAATACAAATAGATAATGTAATGCTGTACTTTTACAAAGTTGTCCAATGTAAATAACTAATAAACATTGTCTGGTAAAAAAATGTAATCTAATTACAATCCTAGTAATCTTGACAGATTTGCAAATCTCAACTCACAGCTTAAAGTACGCCAAAACAATATAGCCTGCAACACATGTAAACGATTAGGTTATCTTTCTTATTCTTATTGTGGAATAAAAAGGCTAGCTACGAAGAGTATACAATTATAACGTACACTAAAAAACTCTAGTCAATCGCTGTAATATTGTTCATATAGCATTCAAAAAAGACAACCAACGCATAAATGAATCACTAGACCTTATAGCAATCAAGAAGTGAAAATTCCGATTATAGATCAAGAAGATTGGTTGTTGTACAGTATTATCATGAAGAACAGCTACTGGAAATTTGTGTCTCCATTATTGTTTTTTAATTTTTTCGAATGCAGCAAACATAACCTATACATTTACTAAAATCTAGACAAATATGTGACTGTCAGTATCATACTTGCCATTCTATTGTTGGTAAAAATTAGGGACAGTGACCAGGTAAGGTTTAGTAGTCAAAACGAGTTCATGTCTAACTGTTCGCTTTTTGGTTTGGGGTCCGGTGACCTGCTTGTCAATACTCTAGTGGTGTGTATAACTATATGTAAGTAGATACAGCTATTTTGTGTTTTTGTCAGGCTCAATAACTATATTACTTAGTGGGATAAAATGGCTCAGTTAAACTATTCCTCATGTTCACATAGATTTAGTTGTTTCGTATTGTCTTAACTGGAATAACCATCTAATGCAACGTCTAGAATCAAATAGATTACGAGTAACGAATTCATACCTTTTACCAACCACAGACAATAACTCATGTTAAAAAGAGTTGTGCAACTCCAGGCGGCAATATTTTGTATATACTTCTGCACCGCATCTTCAACTAATTTGTCTTGCAGGTCATTAATTCTTTTGCTCATTACTTCTAGTTCAGCCTTATTTCTTTCATAATATTCTGCTAGCTTAAGCTTCTTCCAGTCATGATCCTATTCAAACTCTTTTGCATTTGAACACTTCTCTCCCTTTAGCTCTTGTTTCATCACATCCCGAAAATGATTCTGAAGCACTTCCATCTTCTAATGCCTTGTAGTCTTCATTTGATCCTTCATTAATAATACGCAGATGAAATAATTTCCCTGAATATACAAGACAAGTAACAAATAGTATAAATTAATAACTAAACTGTTAATATCATCTTACCATGATCGTTGATTTTTCATCATATATATCAACATATACATGGCCGTCTTCCCTTGGTGCGTGCACTCGAACGTATTAGTTAAAATAGGTGCTTCTTTTAGTCATCATGTATCTATAATGTAATTGTGTTAAATAAAAACATCAGTGCAAAAAGTATATTTTGGGGTAGGGGTGGGGGGAATGTAAAACACAAATTACTAACAAAACAATAACAAAGTATAATTTCTCACACTACTACAAAAAAAGCGCATAGAACCCTGTTCTAAATGGTCATATAGCCCGGTTTTCCATACGGGCTCAAAAGGGGAGGGACAATGTGAAACACAGTTTGAGCCCTGTTTTAATAGCGGGGTCCATAGGTGGTTATAGAGCCCGGTTTTCTATTAAGGAACATGGCTCTATCTGAAAAAAAAATCTTGTAATGTTAAATTTCTAGTTGTTATGTCAAACTTTGAGGTGAAAAGAAACCAAATCAACATCTTCTTCACTTTTAGACTTCAAACAATTCCAAGTGCAACTGCAATGAATCAAATACCAAAATCAAAACTCTGACATTTTTTAACAGAATAAAGGAACATCAACTAGTGCTTTGAAATACCTTTAGAGCCGCTTTGAGCTATCTTATTCTTGAGCTTTTGTTCATGCCGACGCATCAAATATAGAGAAAAACAAGTTTAAACTTTAGATCCTGCATATATCAGGTGTAATCAGTAGCATATATATATGTATGTAATCAGTAGCAAGTTAAAATTTTAGAAGAAGGCTCAAAGATTAATCAAAACATTATATATGTGTGTGAGCATTGCAGAAGTGTAAACACATATTTTTTTTCATTTACAAAAAATCCAATTCAAAACATAAAACTAGTTTCCTGCATTTCTACAGTGTTAGAAATAATTGTGCCCAACTGTAGCTTTTCCTTGTCAAGCAGCAATACAACCTAAGCAATTGATATAATAGACAAACACAACTTAAAGCAATACCTGCATTCCCATAGTGACACATAGCTTGTTGGCAGCACTTGAGGATGCATCAAAGATATGGAGATTGTTTTATCTTTCACATGACAATAATGTATCATTTTGTCTGTTTCACCACGGATGTGTATATAACCCGCTAGCTCAAGGGAAAGTGAAGGGCTATAATAAAGAGTAATCATGAGCAAGATTCGCGGAAATTGCAGGGCTATAAAAGTATTGAACCAGTTCCTTTTAGAAAATAATTTCTCTCGTCGAAAATATAATAAGTAATGGTAAACAGCGCATGCTCCAAATAACATTATAACTTCTCTATCCTTAAGATCAATGTTAATGTATATGACAAAAGGAGCAACATTACCATTTGTATTCAACACAAACACTTTATCATTGCAGCAACATAGGCTATGTATCAAACTTCCACCACCAGTTATTTGTTCAAGTTGTTTGATGTATGAGAGTTCGGTCCATCTTAACCGCGTTCTTTGACGCTCAATATGAATTATCTCACCATTTTAATGAATGAATCACTCAGTCAAACTACATATCTTAAGAACATATTTAATGAATGAATCACTCGGTTAAACTTTAAACTCATGAAAAACTTTTTTTAAAGAATTGCTATGGATAGTTGGATATATTAGGGTGCAAATAAATAACTAGCTAAAGAAATAAGTGGTTTAAAGTATCACATCATCAGGTAATTTGATGATTTTTATTGGCATACTTCCATAAACTCAAATGTTATGTATATATCATCCTAGTTACTTAAGAGTAACTGTTGTACTCAATTAAATGGATTCTTTTTCTTTTCAATACTACCAGTTCCCAATTGGCATGATTGCGACTCAATCTATCATCTCATATCTTTCTTATTTTCTCAATCATGTTACACAAATACATGAACTACTAAATTAAAATATATCCCTAATAGATATGAATAAACATTTATAACTTCACAGTTGAATTAGATGTTGAATTTATATGTATATAAGAGAGGTTTACCGATATTACCTATGATGTTGACGAAGACAAGGCTCAATTGAGAGAGAGACCACTGGCGATACACTGCGAGTGTGCAACAGCTTCCGTTCGTCGATGGTTGTATATATTTATGGTTTTCTTCAAGGATTTGAAGGAGGAAGCCTGGAATAGATCTTGGAAAATGGGAACAGTAGGGTAAAGATTGGAGGGCAGTTTTGAACTTTGGTCACAGGAACTTATATTAAAAAAGAAAAAAAAATCATATTCAAGTCGAACGGGTCGACCAAACTAGAATGACCCAAACATTTTTTAACCCGATACCCGAACCTATTTAGTACTCGGGTTGACTCAAATAATCCAAATAAGGATGTGGTACTGAAGCGGGTTTAAAAGTTATCAGTGCTCATGTGGCTCAAGACATTGAGACGTGAGTTGTTGTTCACATTGTTAATCTCATTAATTTTGCTGTAGTTACAAAAGTGGAGGCCCAGATAATATTTCAGCTCTCTATTAATTTTTTGTAAACATCCTAATTTTAAATTTACTCGCATGTTGCTGTAAAATTTGTTTGGACAACGGGTTTTGGAACCCGTGCTTCGCGGCAAGGCATTTGTTAGTTGTCGATAAAAGGATCTCAGATCGGGTTGCGTTAGTGGGCCGGGTTTTAAAAAACGGTAGGGTAGTTTTCGTAGTTTGCCGCATAGTGTGGGGTTTATTTTGCCAAATTTTTTGTTGGGTCAAATTTATAAATAGCGTAAAGTTTAGGGTAGTTTTCGTAATTTGCCACGTAGTGTGTGGGGGTATTTTGTAAATTTTTTATTAGGCTGAATTTGTAAATAGCGTAAAGTTATGGTAGTTTTCGTATTTTGCCGCATAGTGTGAGGGGTTGTTTTGCAAATTCTTATATTTGGCCGAATTTGTAAATAGCGTAAAAGTGATGATAGTTTTCGTGATTTGACATACAGTGTGAGGGGATTTATTGTAGATTAAAGTTTAAAATAATAATAATAATAATTAAGTTTTAATATTAATTTATTTTTCTTAAAAAAGTTTAATGGGTCGGTTTAGGTCTGGTAAACCAGTTATGGGTCGGTTTACGGGCCGGGTTAACCGGTGTGGGTCGGGTATCCCGTTAAATGTATGTTTACGAGTTTTGGAACCGTTTGTTAGTTGTCGATAAAGGATCCTAGATCTGGTTGCGTTAGTGGGCCGGGTTTTTAAAAAAGGAAGGGCAGTTTTCATAGTTTGGCGCATAGTGTGGGGGTTATTTGGCCAAAATTTTTGTTGGGCCGAATTTATAAATAGCATAAAGTTTAGGGTAGTTTTCGTAATTTGTCAATAGTGTGGGGGTATTTTGTAAAAAAAATAGCATGAATTTGTAAATAGCGTAAAGTTAGGATGGTTTTCGTAATTTGCCGCATAGTGTGGGGGTATGTTTTGCAAGTTCTCATATTGGGCCGAATTTGTAAATAATATTCTCATATTGGGGCGAATTTGTATATAACGTAAAAGTTAGGAAATTTTTTGTAATTTGACACAGAGTGTGAGGGGCTATTTTGTAAATTAAAGTTAAAAAAAGTAAGTTTCTAATATTAATGTTTTTGAGGGTAGTTTTGGTAATTTGACACCTAGTGCAAGAGGCCTTTTTGTATATTAAAGTTTAAAAAATATAAAAAGAAAATAATTAAGTTTCTAATATTAAAGTTTAAAAAATATAAAAAGAAAATAATTAAGTTTCTAATATTAAAGTTTAAAAAAAATTAAGCTTAATGGGCCGGTTTGTGGGTCGGGTCAACCGGTTATGGGCTGGGATTAATGGACGGGTTTGCGGGTCGGGTCAACCGGTGCGGGTCGGGTATCCCGCTAAATATATGTTTACGAGGTGGGTTACTCGAGTTCCGCCGCGGAGCGCGAGGGACCAACACTGCAACGGATCGATCACCCAAAGGGCTATTTTTATAAATTGCTAAAAAAATAAAATAAAGTTAATGGTCGTTACTTAGCGTTCGTTAAGTAACGACCGACCCCAATGACTACTTTCGTAAATTGTTAAAGAAAAAAAAAAGTAACGGTCGTTACTTAATAGCTGTTAATTGGGGGATGGCGTATTTTGTAATTTTTTTTAAACTCAGGGTAGTTTTCGTAATTTGACAAATAGTGCAAACGAGTGGGTTGTGTGAGGGTGATTTCCGGGTTGCGGGTGGGTTTGTGGGTCGGGCGAACGGGTTGCGTGTCGGGTAAACGGGTGAGTTGTGTGAGGGTGATTTCTGGGTCGAACAAGTGGATTCCGAGTCAGGTCACCAAACAGGTTGCGAGCCGGATATCATGCCTTTGTTAGTTTATGATAATTGTTTTCCTCGTCAATATGCTATTTTACATTTTTACGCTGTTTGAGACATTTTACTTGATTATCAACCTTTATACTAAAATATTGATGATATAAATATGGATAAGGTATATGGATAAATACCTTTGTTCTTGTAAAGGGTTACATTAGTTGGCGGCAATTTGAAATATACATGTGCCATAATGTTCATCCGATTAAATTCCTATTCTAATTAGAGGTGGCAAAATGGTTGGGTTGGGTTGGGTCGGGTCATGGGTCTTAGATGGGTTTGGGTCTAGATGGGTTTGGGTCTAGATAGGTCTTTTAAGAGGATGGGTCTAGATAGGTTTGGGTCTAGATGGGTTTGGGTCTAGATGGGTCTTAAGGAGAAAGGTTGGGTTTTTTAGCTTTTTTTTAAACATGAAATTCCTGTAAACTAAGACAAATACTATTCAACATTATTATTTTTGAATGGAAACAAGTATTTATATATAAAATAACCTATCCCACACAACTCGATATTTGCATACACCATATATGCATGACATGGATTTGCATACACGATATTTGCATACACAGCTGGTGTGTGACTAAGAACAAGTGTAAATCAGTAAGACATAAAGTAAAAGCTTTAAGCTTGTGGTGAAACAAAAAGAATACAGAAATGGGGCAATATGAATATGAGAATACCATAACTTGCAAATCATTCAGCCATAAATCTTTTTACCAAAATCATTAATAAAGCTACAGTTCTCATTCTTCTAAAATAAAAACTCAAAGTAAAACTAGGTTCATCTCAAAACATGCAACTGCCAGAAACAGAACTTAACAAACAAAAATAAGTTGCATAACAGTAGCCCTAAAGCCGACATAGCATGAAGTACTGTTGGTTCCATTGGTTCACCCTGTATATAAACCCCTATGAGCTCAATAAGCTCTTCTAAATGAGCGAGAATCCCATATCGTCGTCACTCTCCTCTTTATCTTCTTTTTTCTCCTCAGCTGCACGTACCTCAGATGCTGCTTCCACCACCACCAATGATCACCTGCACAAGAGTTAAAAAATATTTTATATGCAGAATTGATAGTATCCACATAAAGCACGGCGTTTTCTTTCTAACTAGAAACAACAATTTCATCTTGGAATGTCACATTATACAAGTTTCATCCTGATGTTACCACTTTGCCCACTACAACTTTCTACAAAACGTTCATAAGCAATAATGTTGGTCAACAAAATTCGTCCTTTTTGTCATTATTGACCGGCATTAGGGATGTATTTACTTGATAATGTTGATACGCAGGTAGGTGTACACGGTACTCAGTATCTCGCTAAGCATTTTGTTGTTGGCACATATCTGATTTGCTTATTCCAAATTTTCTTATGCAAAATAAACTTCTAGGAAAAAGAACACATATACACTGCAGCAATTTTCGTTTTATGACATTGTAGTGATGAGGCATTTTTAGATGTATTTAGTGGTCAGAATGATTGGCATGTTCAAGTAATAATAAAGTAAACATCAGTGGGTGCATTTTCTGAACAAACTATCTTGGTTTCTTTGTGCAGGGATAATAGTGTCGGAACATTATCAGTGCTTTCCGGCTATTGGAAATATTAAGATCGATGGTTTGAAGGTATTTTTCTTCCTTCAATCTTGGATACAAAATGTTTTGTGAGTGTTTGGTTGGAGGTTTTGGGTTTGAGGGTATGAGTTTGTAGTGTTTGTTTTGTCTATATGGGTTTGATACCCCTGATATCAGGTACCTTCCCTGCCCACCTAAATGGTTGGGTTTAGAAATCTGTACGCGTAGTGATTCCTTAGTTTAAACCAAATGCCACCTTAATATTTTGTTATTTTTTAATTGTCGTAGGTAAAACGGAGAGGAAACTTCTATCACTTGTCTGACTCGATGCGTGTTAAGGGGGCATTTGCTGCTACAAAAGAAAACTGGTTTATCTCGGTAGATGCTACTACCAAACTACAATCAAACTAAGAAAAAAGTAAACCAGAAACAAGGATTATGTAAAAAGCAACGAGCTTCCTTCTTTAGATGTTTCTGTTGTATGAGAAATTCGATATTCGAATAATAAGCTGTACGGGCATTCAGCAAACTGTGTCATTTAAAGGTCTGCAAATAAATTAAACACCAAAAATGATATGGCTAGAGCCACGGTCACAATGCATTACACTAAATACGAGTTCGATGCCAAACACCCCTGAAGCTAATTTCTACTAGACAAAAACACATACAAAAGACAATAATATCAAGCATTGAGCTTTACTATAAAAAGATTATATGTTTAAGAAGTTCTATTTGTAATCTTTTCAAAAACCGGTAGTCAATCCTGTTACCGCTAGTGCTACCACTAACAATCTGTTTGGCAGATTTTGATTACTTTCGAATACAAGTAACTAGTTTTGTTGCAGCTACTCCTACACTAACTATTTGATCCTAAACACACATTAATCTCGGAAACACTATCGTCTTATCTACGCCTGAGATCAGGTTCAGTCATTCAGAACCCATCTTAGGGAACGCTTGGCATTCATTTTCCAAATGATCATGTGATATCAACTACTCGTTAGATATTTTTGTAGTATGCAAAATGTGATACTCACATAATAAGCTTGGAGCACGACTGTTTAGCATATTCTGTTATCTAATTAAGTAGAAATAAATCATATACCTAATCTGTTTGTGGCAGCAACTCGTAAAATGGTCATCTATCACTAACCTATTATTTGATAATTCATAATGATGTACACCGTACCCAACACCCAACTAACTGTAGCTTAAATAGACACCTCTTAAAGACGCAGGAGCGAGTGAAATAGAGGGGGAGAGTGGAGCGGGGGGGGGGGGGGGGGGGGGGGGGGGTATCGGCGGTTGTCAATGGTGTTTGGGATAAGAATTATCCGAAGGTCGAGGAGGGGGGGTGGGGGGAGGTGGGTGAGGCCTTCCTGAAAGTGATCGTCCGGAGAAGGGATAAAGACAAGGAGACTGTGTTTTCGAGAAAGGGGGTATTGTACCAACATATCCTTGACCAATACTGGAACCTCGGAAGTATGGGGAAGGGGCCATATGTATTGGGGATGGGCTAAACTAATGCTAGGTTGTGATGAAAAGAGATTATGTTTACTTAGGTAAGAAATAGGAGATTGAACTTACTTTACTAGAGGATCTAACCAACTTTGCAATGTCCTCATCGATTAGTTCTTTTTCATCAACTTCATCTTCATCTACACAAATCAATACGATCTATTATTGACATATTAACATATAAATATAAAAATGTCAATGCATGAAAATAGAATGAAAAAAGTATATACCTTTTGGATCAAATAGCCAATCACGAGTACACAACAATGCTTTAGCATTTGACGAACACAGGGAACTTCGATATTTGCTTATAATCCAACCACCTATGCTAAAAGTAGACTCTGAAGCAACCGTAGTAATCGGGATACTTAATATATCTCGAGCCATAATTGCCAACTCTGGATACCTTACTTGGTTTTCTTTCCAAAATTGTAGGATATCGATCTTTTGATTTTTATCAAGTTTAGGCTCATCTAAATATTGATCCAGTTGCGATTTTTGTACCTCTGGAATCTTATATTGACTTTGAAATGTCTCAAATCCTGCCAAATCGTCTTCCGCGTCATCACACAACTTCCCACCTCCAACATTTGAACTTGGCCCTTTAGTGGAACCCTGCATTACATTAGGTTGAATCTCATATGCATTGTATAACTTGCGTAACCCATTCCTATTTGGGGGGGGGTGGGGGGGGGGGGGGGTCAATTTGTACTTTTTCTATCAGCAATGGACCCTCCATACCTAGCTCCGATAAGTAAAACTCGACGATATTCAACTTATACCGTGGATCCAAAATGGCCCCAAATGACAAAACCATGGTATAAGTTTCCCAATATTTATCAAACTTTGTTTTCATGTCTTTTGCCATTCCACTTACAACAGGGTCAGGATTCAACATATGACGTTGAATAGACTTTTGAATTTTATAGACATTGTGAAAATAAAGATTTGATGTAGAATATAGAGTTCCGGAAAATAGCTTTGTAATGTCATAAAAAGGTTTCAAAAACATGGCAATTGCTTCTATCCTTGTCCATTCCTCCTCCGTTGGACATGTCTTAAACGTTTTATCCAATTTCGCCAATAGAACATATGCAGGACGATACATCAATGCACAATCAAGCATCAAATATGTGTAATTCCATCTTGTAACTACATCTTGTCGCACATTTTTACGATATTGTAGTTTGAGGCGTGCAATGCATTCAGCAAACTTTATCTTTCTAGCTGCACTTCCTCTCACAAATTTCACCGACTCTCGCACCTTTTCGATAGATTCCTCAATGACTTTCAAGCCGGATTGTACAATTAAGTTTAACACATGCGCACAACAACGAACATGAATAAATTCCCCATTACAAACTAACGCATCATAACTTAATTGATCTTTCAAACAATCCACTAAACCATTATTATTCGTTGCGTTATCTAATGTGATAGTAAACACTTTATTTTCAATTCCCCATTCTCTCAAAAATGTAATCACACATTCTGCCAAAAGAGATCCCGTGTGAGGAGGGGGAATCACTCTAAAATTCAACACTTTCTTTTTTAAAACCCAGCTTTCGTCTATGTAATGCGCAGTCAATGTCATGTAACCATCACTAGTAATAGATGTCCACAAATCCGATGTTAAACAAATTCTACCTTTTATCTTCTCTAACTCCTTTTTAACCTTCACTTTTTCTCTTTCATATATTCTTAAGACTTCCTTCTTAGCTGTGTTTCTACATATCGGATTTGCATCAGGGTGTAAAAACTTGTGCAAGTCTCTTGTTCCCTCGTGCTCAACATAAGTGAACGGATAGTTATGCTTAATGATAGAAATTGCCAATTTCTCTTTAAACTTAGCTTGATCTAAACAAATACGTTTCGGCGGTGGGGCATCCGCCTTGTTGGACAAGTCAAGACCAAGACATTTACCAATATGACGCCGAATGTTAGACGTTCCATGTTCATACGACAAAACCTTAGTACACTGTATACAAGTTGCTCTTTTAATCCCATCCGGTCCTACTGGTATTATTTCAAAATATTCCCACACATTCGAAAAATGTTTACTCGTTGTTGATGAACTAGCATCTTCTAAATCATCACCGTGGTCCATGTTTTGTTGTTGAGCGTTTTCTACATATTAGCCTAATGATTAACAAAACATAATAAGAGCCCTTATAACAAATCACATAATCCCTAACATCGTGTAAAAAAAATCGCAAAAACACAATAAGTCAATAAGCAATCCTAATCAGCCCCAAAAAATATGCATTCCCAAACACTCCTAAACAACCTAAACAATAAGCATCTCCAAACACCCAACAAAAAATATAATCCCAAATAAAAATCAATAATCACCCAAATAAGTACTTAACTGTTTTTAAACACAAAATAACAATAAATTAAATGATTGATTAAGCAAAATCAAATTAAACAAGCAAAATAAGCAATATGTAAAAATCGAATTGAGATTTAACCTTACTAATGGATGGTGAGTAGATTAAAAGACCCATGTGAAGCAGACGAGAGGATGAAGCAGACAAGAGGATGAAGAGAGGATGAAGCAGCAGTCGATATTAGTACAACTATGCCAAGGAATCAAAGAAGGAAGCAGTCGATATTATTGTAATTCGTACTCTTTACTCTTTAGTCATCAAATTGTGAGTTGGGTCAGACCCATGTAGTTATGAAATTGGACCCATCCAGACCCATCTGGTTATGTAATATGACCCATCTAAACCCATCCAATTATTTGATAAGATTTAATTAAACCCATTTAAACCCATCTACATATTTTTAACAAAACCCAATTAGACCCATCATTAAAAATATTTAACCATCTAAACCCAAATGTAACCATTGGGTCTAAAATTGCCACCTCTAATTCTAATGAATTAGGAGTATGGAGGGAATGTTTATAAAATGTTGCGCCATATTTTTTTAGAGTTCGAGAAATGGGGGGAATGTTAGAAGTTTTGCCGCCAGTTATTTTTACATTAGCGATTCAAATAATTCTCAATCATTCATACTCTATGCATCAAAAGTAACTATTCATGCATACCAAAAAAAATAGGAATTAAAAAAAATATACAAGTAGGTAATAAAATGAAAGATGCACATAATTTTGAACACAATGATGCTCTAGATTCTGTACCAATGCAACAGATTTTAAATATGTTGAATATTTATTGAAAGTATGCAACACTTTGTGTAAAGTGTTACCTTTGATGTTATTAAGATACAATACTTATAAAAAGTGTTGCAGTAGTATGTAAAATTTGCAACACTTGAGAAAAATATTGCGTTAGACCCTTAAATGCAACACTTATTTAACAAAGTGTTGTGTTATGCCCAATGTCATGAAAAAAGCAACACAACATGCAAGTGTTGCTTAAAAAATGTTGCATTAGCCTCTTTTTGTAGTAGTGTCAATATCGATTTTATCATCATCATTGTCCTCATCTGATTTTAAATCATCGAGATAAATTACATTAAAAGAAAATAGATCATTAAAGTATAAAACGTTTTGTTCCTCTTTATCACATTCGGACAATGATGTTTCATCTTTTAATTTAAAATCATCGATATGTTGAGGACTTACAGTAGGTTCAGTTAAGAAATCTGATTTAGATGTTAGAGCATCATTGTAAACAATGGCTGAAAATTCATTCTCAAAATCTTTAAAGAAGTCTAAATCATCAAAACAACTGACCGTAGGCTCAAGTGGCGGAAGTAAAGGCTTACTGACTTTTTCATTATCGTTTTCCGAATCCATTTTCAAATCATTGGTAGAAAATATTTTATAAGAAAACGAGTTTTTGTCGAAAACTACTGTGTAATCTTCATCGTCGGATTTGTGAAATGATATTCTAAAGTCAATTTCATCGTTAAGAGAACTTACCGTGGGTTCACAAGAGAGGGTTTCATTTGATGTCACATTATTATTGAAGACTATAGCTGGGAATTCAGTTTCAATGGATCTGAGATCGTGAACGTCTTCATCATACCAGATCTTACCATACTTAGCAATTTCCTTATTAAACACTTTCCCACGTCTACGAGCTTTTTCTTCCTCAAGCATGATATACTCCTTTATAATAATGTTGGAGTCGTCCATTTTAACATGTAATAAATTTGCTAGAAAAGAAAACTGTCAAATAGCTTAATACGCCGTATTCAGTAAACTGAATACGCCGTATTGATGATAGAGTCGAATACGCTGCATTGGTTTCAAAAAATATTATACGCCGTATCCAAAGTGATGAATACGCCGTATTCAGTATTCTACTCAGATTACAGTAAACTGTAATAATGCAGAGAACACAAATACAAACAAAATTTAACAATGCAGAATTTAAACACACAATGCGAATAAATACAAACAGAATTTAAATAAGTAGATTACACTAAACTAAACTAGTTAATGGTTAGAAAAACTAATAAGAATAAGGTTTAATTAATTCACTCCCCGACAACAGCGCCAAAAACCTGGTGTGCTGTCGTGTATGGTCAATTATTTGATTATCAAGTTTTAAATTTATATTTAGCCGACAAACCTAAAACAACACTTTAACGAGCAGTGTACCCGGTCAAGATGGAGTTCGCGGTAAGTAGGGTGTCGAACACTAAGAGTGAATCCTAAATTCTATCAGTATTTTAATTAGTCTATTTACTGGTTAAACCTATGCTATATACGTTGTCTAATGATATAGGGGGGTTACAATCCAAGTGTAAAAGTAAAGCGATAAATGTAAAGACATAAGTAAAGAGAAAGGTAAAAGAAAATGCAAACCGACGCATGATTTATAATAGATTCGATTCAGAACTCCTCACGCTACACCACTCCTCCAGTATCCAACTCGAGAGTACTTTCACTGATCAAGGAAGCTCCCTTTCGCGGAGAAAACCTTATACTAATCTTACATTATTTTCCGACACTAAGCTAGATGCCGAGTTCTTCTTCGGGTACAACCAAACACGTTATGTTCTATGGCCCAACATAACAAACCTTGTGTTTTTAATAGCCAAAAACACATAAACCCGTCACTTACATTTATCATATTTCGTGTATAAATGATTAAGGATTGTTAATACATGTTCCCAAGGTCTGATATAAGAAGTATTAACAAGGATTAGTAATTGGTTTGGGTTAAAACGGGTTAGAATTGAAGAGATGGGGTAACGGGTCTCATTTAGGTGCAATTAGGGTTTTCGTGTCTTTCCTTACTTATAATTCATGGTTAAAGGATTAAGTTTGGTAAATTATTGATCTTAGGCAGTATATATAGATTTATCAATGATAATTGGGTGGTGGTTCGAGTTATAATGGGTCGAAATGGAAAGAAATGGTCGTGGGTTTGAATTAGGGCATGTAATGGACTTTTAGGGTTTTCTAGGTTTCTATTTCAAGTATATTGCCAAAGTAATGATAGGAAATGACGGATAATAGTTTTTAAACTCATATCATGAGTTTACAAAGGTTCTTGATTGCTTATTTAAGATTGAACGGGTTTAAAGCGAATAAATGGGTTAAATGATCATTTAGGGTTTCTTGGATTCAATCTTTGTGTAAATGAAGTGAGATTATGAAATAATGATAGAATAGGATTGTCATGGTTGTAAAATAAGTTATTACAACTTATTTGAGTGTTGATTGAGGTTTAAAATGGAAAAAGACAGATAAATGGGTTATGGTTTACTATTTATCTCGAGTTAGGGTTTTTGACTTGGATTTCTTGTAATCTCATGAAATAAGGATGAAGATGGATTGTAAATAAAGTGTATGACTTGCTTGAAACTTGTACTTGATGGATTGAACAAGATTTTTTGGAAAACGGAGGTAAAAAGGCTATTTTAGATGTCGTGCATTAATGACTTGTACCTTTCTTTGAAGAGAATGTATATTCATATGAGATGTTCATGTTAATTGTACTTATGCTTTAGTAGCTTGTACATTCGCTTTAGATATTAACCTTTCATGAAATTAGGGTTTAGAGGTATACGATAATGGTTTAAAGCCCGTTTAGATCTAATGTTGCGAATAGTACATTATAGGAATAATGTACCTTGTAAAAAGAATATGATGATATTGACTTGACATGTTATGATGTTTGCTTGACATATATGAAGGCAGGATTGTTATAGATAGGTTGCGTGAGCTCGTCTACTTTAGTTATGACATACTGAGATATATAAGTAATGTAATAAAGCGAAAAATTTCCCCGTACAATTGTGATAATAGTAAAATAAGTTTTGCATTTGATGAAAATTCTTGGGTTGTTATAAGTTGTTGGATGCATTACTTTCTCAACACCCTCTACAACTGTTGTTTTTGGTGTAGTGTTTCCATTCTCTATGACTTCCCATAGTGCATGGTCTATCATCTGGATGTATTGTTCAATCCTCATCCTCCATAACTCAAACTCACCCGGTTTGAGCATGGGAACTTTGGATGCAACCACCATGTGTGCAGAATCTTGATCCATATCTTCTAGCAAAGTTTCTCAAAGCAACAAGCTCTGATACCAATTGTGAAGATCGTTTAGAACTCATCTAGGATCTATAATATATAAAAATAACAAAGGTTGTTGTTGCACAACGGAATTTAAACAAAGACAATGTTATTAACAAGGTTTACATTCACATAAGCCCTAATTCTATTTGATCATGATAGAACGTGTTACCTAACTATAACAGGGATCAAAGACACCTTGATCTTAGGGCTAAAACGATCTCATTTGGATCGTACAAATGAGAACGATCTCAAGTGGTGAGATCGTTGGTGTTTTCCTAAAACATGATTAAAAACACACACACAAACAATTTCTAGGGATCTCTTTATATATAGAGTCCATCTAGACTTACAAAGGAAACCTAATTGTATTATGAAACTAAATCTTTTCTAATCTCGATCTTTATCTTTTTAAGCAAGTCTTCTAGAATCCTCTATCTTCTAGAATTCCATGATGTCGATCTTGATCCTTTTGTATCATCAAATCAATAAATCCCAACAGGTAGGTACTTCAAGTTTATAGGTTGAAGGAATGAGGAAAAGGTAGGTGATCCAAGTATATTAGTTAGAGGAATGAGAAGACAACATGAGAAATAAGGTTGAGATGGTTTTGTGTTTCTTGGATAATTTAGATGAGGTTATGAGAAATGAGAAGAAGGCTTGAAAAGAAGGTAGGTACTTCAAGTATATAAGTTGAAGGTATGAGAAGAGGTCCTTAAGGTTGAGGGTGATTTTGAAGTGGAGGAGGTGAAGTATTTGGAGTATGAATGAATCCTTCATTGTATGTGACAATCCTCGATCCTATGTTCCTATAAAGGTAAGCTTGCATCATCCCAGTGAAGTCTTCTATTATCACGGTTTAACCAACTCCATGCTATTTACCCACATATCTTCGAGCTCCCCCTTGTTTATTGCATCCTCATGATAATTACATTCCTTGTATATTGATTCTAATGGATCCATGGATCAAATAAATTGCCATCGATGCTCAAGAAGTTCGATGTAATTTAAATGAGTAGAACGCTTGCAAGTGCTCCCATTGGTGTATGCTCCCCCTTGTTTGGGGCATCAAGGAATCAAGATATTGATGTATGCTACAAAACAAAGTTAGTAGACAAGTACGAGCGCGCGCGCACACACACACACACACACATACACACACACACACATATATATATATATATATATATATATAGCAAGATATTAGAGGGGAACTAGACATGCATTTTAGGAGTTAGTATTCTAGAGTATGACACTTTAAAAGAAAGTTAGAAGCTAGACACATGCAAACATTATTTAAAAAAAACAACAATCTAAATGATATAATTAAAAGACTCAAGACGTATGTTTACGGAGAAAGATTAGACCGACTTTTAATAAACGAGAATAGGACTCGTTTATCAATTGACACAAAAATATTATTAGAATGACTTAAAGTATACAATGACACCTAATAATCTTGGCAATATATGTCAAATATATATATAATTATAAATATAAATATATATAATAATATATATAAAACTATATAACTTCAAACGAATAAAAAGAAAAATAAGACGAGGATGGAGACGATGTGCTCTTGGATGTGAAGAAAATGATTCCATAGAGCCAAAAAAGTGGGAAAGGATGAGCGATACTAAAGAAGGAACGTGTTGACGAGAGGTATGATAGAAAATATTATATATAAGTTTTCACTAACAATTGATGTTCAAATGATCCTACAGAACAAAATGGATGATTAGGGAATTCAAGGTTTGTTTGAGTTTTATTGGTTACAATGTTGAGGAACAAAGGTATGATGTGAAATGAGGGAGTTCTTTCATGGTGGAAGAATAATGAGAGACTCAACAATGTGGTGACTCAATAACACTTGAAGATTGAATATCTTCTTTATGTTCTTCACTTTCTAGAAAGTGGAAAGTTTTGGGAAGGAGTGACATTTGCCTTTCGCAAATTACTTAAATATTTCGGATGAAATAATTAACTTGTCACGAGATATGGGATGAATTTTAATAGTAACAAGACTATTAAAAGAGAGAAGAAATGTTTAGAAGTGAGAAGAGACGTTAGAAGCGAGGATACTTATTAGAAGTGAAAAGGAACGTTTAGAAGTGAGAACAAACGTCCAAAGTAGACAGACTATTAGAAGTGAGATGACTATCAGAAGTGAGAAGACTATTTGAAAGTGCGAAGAATCGTTTAGAAGTGAAAAGACCATTTGAGGTGAGAAAATACGTTTACGAGATGTGAGGAGCAAAATTTGTATGTGAGGGAATTTATTGTGTAATGATATATTATAGGTATATCGATCGTAAGGAATGTGTTAGAGAATGAGACGCATTTCATTATGAAATTGTCTTGACAACATAAGCAACATTGCTTATGGGGATTGGGATAAGAGAATGACCCATTAATCTTTAGAGATATTGGTCATAGGTTTGGGTTTAGGATAGACGTTAGCTCGTAGTAGCAGAAGAGAGAGGGTGTTCGATTATGGATTTAGAAAAGGATAAATGATATTACAAGTCTGCTGCCGGCGGTCCTAGATATATCTGGGGGCCGCCAAAATAGTTCTGGGGGCCACCGGACCGCAACAGGAGAGGGCTTATTTTTGATGAATTTTGTGAAGGGAGTGGCATTTTAATTTGTATTTCACCAATTAAAAATGTTTAAAATACTTTGGATAAAGTAATTAAGTTGTCACGACACGGAATGGAAAATAGACTAGAATCGAGACTAGTAGAAAAGAAGAGAGGGATTTGTGGAATGTTTTCCATCATTCCCACACCTAGACGAAGACAATTTGATGATTCGCGGTTGAGGGGTAAAGAAAGAATGTCGACGATGTTATCTTCAGACGCAACCTTTTCGAATGGAGACGTTTCCTTTTGGACATTGTTCCGAAGGAAATGGTGACGTATCTTCAGTGTGTTTCGTACACGATAATAATAATAATAATAATAATAATAATAAAGAAAACAAACTAAGATAGATACGACGAGCTTGACAATGTCAAGACGGATGGTGGTTAGCGTACGATAAACTATACTCAAAAAGTTATGTAGCTCTTCTTTAGCATTGCGAATGTTCATAGAACAATCACACGACAAGGTATACGGTTGTCTTAAAGGTGGTAGCGGAAATAGTGGAGGAAAGATATTAGCCATCTCTATGGTTGAAGAGGCGTGGTTGAGTGAGAAGAAAGAGGTGTGATCAAAAGACGAAGAGTGTTTTCGTCAAAAAAAATGTTTTCATCGAAGAGAAAGAATGTTTTCGTTGAAGAGAAATAATGTTTCGTCGAAGAGAAAAAATGTTTCGTCGAAGAGAAAGAATGTTTTCGTCGAAGAGAAAAGAATGTTTGTGTCAAAGAGAAAGAATGTTCTACCAAAGAGAAAGGATGTTTTGTCGAAGAGAAAGAATGTTTTTGTCGAAGAGAAAGAATGTATAGTCAAAGAGAAAGAATGTTTTCGTCAAAGAGAAAAAGATGTTTTCGTCAAAGAGAAAAGGAGAGCGTTTTAACTTATGTTGTTAAAAGGATTGAATAGGGATTTTCGGATATGACCTTTAATGTTTGCGATCGTATGTTAAAGATATTTGAATATTTTAGATGAAATATTTAAGTTTTCAGACCTACTAGAAGGAGTGTTAGATTTGATTCTAACTTTTTCTTGATAAAAAAGTAGATTATTTGAAAGAAAGCAAGCTGATGATTAAGGGAATGTGTGAGTGAAGACTCTTGGAGAAATAAAACAGTTTTATGACTCTTTTGACTTTTTACATTTGTGATACAGACGCGAAGAAAAATATTCTAGTGTGAGAAAATATATACCTTGATTCATAAGATATATAGATATAAACATGCAAGTTTATCTAAGCATGCATCAACACAATAATCAAAAAGATTAATGTGTAAGACTATATGACATTTAAATATTAATTGTCATACATTAAACTAACATAGTGTAGGTGCACAATTAACACGTAAGTCATGTAAAATAACGCATACAAAACGTGATAATTTTAAATGCAATCATCATGTAAAACATGTTAGCATTTAGCACTTAGGAGCATGTGTTATTTAGATAAACTAAGAGATATTTATCTAAATTGCTAGAAAAAGGCAAACGCTTGTACAACAAACATGCATTCAATAGCTAAGCAAATAAACAATGAGCATTAAGATAAACATGAAAGCATATAATTGCATTATGTGGGAGCACGTTATCATCTTGAAACTTTTAAGCACATATGTGAAATGAATGTAGTCTGGATTGACTAAGGAGAAACCTAATTTCTACTTGCTTAGTGTGTACTCCTAATGAAATACAAAGTCTATCGATGTAGACTATCATTAGGCATATTTAGGAGGAACCATTTAATCAAATTGGAGAATGAATATGAGACTATCACTAGTGGTGCTCAATTCAGGCTAAACACGACCATTTTTATGTGTTATACCACAAACCCAACTTCACTCTTGGAAGCAATTCCACTGTTAGGTCGAAGTGAATTTTTAGTTCAATAGATTCTCTAGTAGTCATTCTCATGTTAGACAAAATAGAATTCCTATATTTGCCTAATGAAGTGTAACAAAGATAAAATTTGTATTATCTTTTGATAAAGGACCTAACATGACTCAACTAACATGCTTTAATTCCGATTCGCATAATCCTAACCAACATATGTGGAATTCTAAGGTTAAATGAGAGAGCAAGCAAGTTGTTGTAGGTATAAGAGAGAATTAGTCATCTAGAACCTAGGAGTATGCTTAAGAGTGACAATGTGTAAGCAAGTTTCCCGATGTTAAAGACCATTTAAACGAGCTCCTAAAAATATACCAAAAATTACAGAGGTTACCAAATGTGTCTAGTATGTCTATGAATTTTGGTGGATTTTATTTCCATCTTTAAATACCCCTACAACCATTGTTACCAAAACTGACCCCGAAAGTGACCTGACAGAACCTTCGAAAAGTTGACGCGTAATTACCCTACTTAGACAACTCAGAAAAATCTCAAAAAAATCGTGGACGTAGCTAATATCATGTAGATTTACCAGCTAGAAAATTAGAGTCTAACTCCTTACGGTTTGTGAATTAAAAATCAAATACTACTACTGAATTTTTGGACAAAATCTGCAGTTTTAACACTTAATCTTATAAAAGCTAAAAACCAACACCCGACCTTCAAAAAATATAAACTCAACTTGTAACACCCCCAAATTGGGTCGCAGCGGAATAAGGGTCCAGGGCGTGTTACTTCATAGATCAATAACACGAGATATATATAGAACGACCAAAAAGTCGTTTAAAACCGATACATTGGATTTAACAAAGTATTTGTTACATAAGCCCGAAGCTTCACTTGTTCAAAATACAAAGATTTCTAGCCCATAACAGATATACAAAATGTAATGCGACAAAATCTTTAATGCATGATATCCAAATCAAAATCTCCAATATATCCATTGCACCTCGTGCTTATTGACCTCCTGAAAAACATTGCTTTAAAACGTCAACAATAATGTTGCTGAATTCATAGGTTTGATAAATCGTATAATGTAGGACCACAAGATTTCCCAAGTGTTTGATAATGCAACAGATGCAGACATCATATAAATGTAACTACATTACCCTAAGCTCATGACACTGAAGCTCGACATAAATGAATACCATATAAATGGCCTACATTGCCCGTGATGATGTTCTAACCCGCAACATCCTATAATCGACATGGTATATGTTCGTTTTCCCAGTGATAGCTAATCCCCCGAACGGGGATGTCAATCCCAATAGATCTGTTCATAACATTCGCGCTCACAATCCAGTAAGTGACAGTTCATGATGATGGGCTCAACTTGGGTTATCGCTACTTAGGCAACACGTAATCATAATATAAAACTTATGCATTTGTGTCCAATTATAAAACAGTGCATGTTTCTTACCCCAAAAACTTATAAAACAAATCATGTAAAACGTGGGGCTATGAACTCACCTTGAGTGAGCGTATATCAAGTATATCACAGAAAATGCATCACGGTAATGATCGAGTGCAACCTAATCCAATATATGTCGTATAAGTACTAATCACATTGGGTAACTACTACCATGTATATTTCTATATAGCTAATCACCATCTAATTGTTTTAGTGAAATCATATTTATAAAGTTAA
This sequence comes from Tanacetum coccineum, assembly GCA_026074375.1. Lineage (NCBI taxonomy): Eukaryota > Viridiplantae > Streptophyta > Magnoliopsida > Asterales > Asteraceae > Tanacetum > Tanacetum coccineum. The sequence continues at coordinate 23,399 of BQNB010060804.1, forward strand.
AATGTTTATAAATATACCTTTGGTAAAAAATGACATAACATTCACGTTTCAAGTCCGTTTCTTACGTTTCTTATGTCCACGCTTTCGTATTAAGACGAGTTATTAAAATTTGACGTTTTCATATTTTTAGTCCTCTGATGAACAGTGATTTTTACTGTTTATACCAGTTATAAACTTATTTTTATAACTTTAATTAACGTAAAACCCGTAAATATCGTATTTTATTCGTTATAGCTCCGTTTTTAGCGATTCTTTCGAGTACGTCTTCGTTATTGAAAGTTATATCAATTTATTAATGTTTTCAAAATATATGTTTCTGTCATGAATAGTAAATTTTACTGTTCATAGTTTATAAAATTACCTTTATAAACTTTAATTATCGTAAACGCCATATTTTATTCGTTTTAGCTCCGTTTTTACTAATTCTTTCGAGCACGATCTCGTAATTGAAAGTTCTATTTATTTATGAGGTTTACCAAACAAATGTTCATGAGATGAACAATAACTTTTATAAAAATAGTTTTATAAACGTATTTTTATACATTTTAAGTATATAAACTAGCGTAATTCATAACTTCTTCGTTGTTAATCGAAAAATTACGTTTCTTATTGTTTTGGAATTCTAAAAACATGTGTGATTTAATAAAAATACCAAACCTTCTGTTTGTAGAATTTTTATAACAAGTTTTTATAAAAATTCTTTTATAACTCCGGTTATTATCGTAAAACGTATATTTGCCGTATCTTTTTTGTTATAAGTCTGTTTTTTGAGTTCTTTACATATTCGGAATTGTCATAAGGTGTACTATCTTTATAGAACATAATAGGGCTGTCATCTTACATGAACCAAAACAGCCCCTTTTGAACTCATTATGTATACTTAGTTATAACTTGTTTTATATACCTTTTTAACCTAATAAAATACCACAAGTTATCCAAAACATTATTATATACTATGTCATATATATAATAGTGTCCATAGGTCCATAATTGTCCAAAAATGTCCAAGAAATCACAAGATCCATTTGTGTACACACTTATTTATATAAGAACTTTCATAAGTATACTTTAACTACTAGTTTATACATGAACTTTTTATACTTTAACAAACATGATACCATACTTATAATCCTATTATATCATGATATTATCAACTACATAACATTTTTGGAAGTGTTCAAAATCATAATCACAAGTAGAAACTCATTTCACATGTTTAAGAGTATCCTAAATGGTGATTTTACTATATAGAACATATATACACATAAAATGATAAATGTAAAGTGATTAGAGTTTTTAGATAACCTTATGATGATGTATGATGATAACCAACACAATCTAAACCCTTGTTTAGATGAAAAACCAAAGCATACAAGCTTAGAAAACCCTAATTCCAATAGAAACCCTAATCTTGCTTTTCTTGCTTCAATACTTGTAAACCTTTAACCAACCCTTGCAAACAGCTTAAGACATCTTAGATATGATGTAGGTATGTATGTATGGCCTTGGAAAATCAAACTATGAATTATATAAAAGGGGTGTTTGATGTCGTGGGTTAATAAGGAAGAAAATGGGGATAGAATGTTGATTTTTATCAAGTGAAGACTTATGTGTTTTATCTCTTAAAAAGGTGTAAGACTTATATGATAAATGTGCTAGTCATATGCCTTATAACAAAGACCAAAACTCATAGAAATATCAAAGGGGGGGGATGGAAATAAGGAGCAAAAGGGGTGACTAGTTGGTCAAAATCACTATACATGCCATAAGTCTTATAAGCTCCATACTTGTACGTGACCTTAGGTATGGTTTTATGTTCCTATGTTCCCTAATGTGTAAATCATCCCATGAAATTATGTAAAAATATCTAGCTAGCAAAATGAAAGTATTATACTTGAAAAATGAAAGTATAATGTTATAATGTAAAGTGTAGATAACTTTAGAATTGTATACTTGCATTTTAAATGTGCAAGTCTTAGTTATTTCTTGAATATGGGGAATCTTATTTAACAACCATGGGTAAAGTTTATAAACTTTTTGATCATTGGAAATAATAATATGCATTTGTTGAAGCGTAGATTAATTAATGTAGTTTCGGGTATGCCTAAATGTACTTTTATCGCGAAACGTAAACAATTTACGTAACCAATAAAATAAAATGAACAAAGTTAATAATTTTCCTCAAAATAATTACTTAACACTTGCTTGATTTAAACATTTAATTGTTTGACGCCCGTTTACATTGAACGATAATTTTTAGCTTACGCGATTTAACTTAACGTTTACGATTTAAAGCAAACGCGTACAATACTAAAAATACATAGTGAATTTATTGACGACGTCAATGACCCTAAAACACGAGGTGCTATAGTCTCCCCCCGTTAAGTAAGCCGTGTCCTCAAGGATTAAGACGCGGCACTTGATGACGGTGCGGTCTTTGTGAAGAGGTGTGGATATTTCTTCCTTAATTGATCTTCGCGTTCCCATGTGAACTCAGGACCTCTCCTGGAGTTCCATCGAACCTTGACTAGTGGAATGCAGCTTCTCTTTAACCGTTTAACTTCATGGTCCGTGATCTCTATAGGTTCCTTGACAAACTGAAGCTTGTCATCAAAGTGAAGTCCATCCAACGGAACTGCTAATGGTTCGTCGGCATAGCACTTTTTCAAGTTGGATACATGGAATGTATTGTGAACCCTGCTTAGCTCTTCAAGTAGCTCAAGCTTGTAAGCAAGGGATCCAACCTTTTCCAACACCTTGAACGGTCTAACGTACCTAGGGTTCAATTTCCCCCGTTTACCAAAACGTACGACCCCTTTCCAAGGAGAAACTTTAAGCATAACTTTATCCCCAATTTGAAATTCTGTTGGTTTACGCTTTAAATCCGCGTAACTCTTTTCTCGATCGCGTGCAGCTTGCATTCTCTTCTTGATTTGAACGATCTTCTCAGTTGTTTCTTGCACTATTTATAGACCAATGAGTTGAACTTCTCCAACCTCGGCCCAACAAACGGGTGAATGACACTTTCGACCATATAGTGCTTCGAATGGTGCAGCTTTGATGCTAGCGTGATAGCTATTGTTATATGAGAATTAGACTAATGGCAAATGGTTAACCCAACCCTTTCCAAAGTCGATTACACAAGCATGCAACATATCCTTAAGAGTTTGAATAGTCCTCTCGCTTTGTCCGTCTGTTTGTGGATGGTACGCAGTACTCATATCCAGACTAGTACCGAATGCATTCTGAAGTGACCTCTAGAAATTTGATGCGAACCTAGGGTCACGATCACAAATAATCGAGAGAGGTATTCCATGCCTCGTGACCACCTCCTTTATGTACATTCTTGCAAGTTTATCCATCAGATCAGTCTCTCTCATCGGTACAAAGATTGCGGACTTAGTGAGTCGGTCAACAATCATCCAAATGGTTTCGTAGCCTTGTGACGACTTAGGAAGCTTCATGACAAAATTCATAGTGATGTTGTCCCACTTCTATTGAGGTATATCGGGTTGTACCAACAATCCCGATGGCCTTTGATGTTCGGCCTTGACATATCACCTCAGGTTGCGTGTCGAAGCCGTTACTTTCACTTGATATACTTTTGCCATCAATCAGATTTCCCTATACTATTAAGGTGAGTTCATAGCCTCACTTTTAAATCTTCTATTTCATAAACCTGTGAGGGGGATACATGCTATAAACCATGAATACAAGTGTTTTTCTAAATGTATGCTATCCTGATATATTATCGCATTTGTTGTCTAAGTTCCATTATGCCAAAAGATCCCTACTATCATGGACCATTAATCACTTACGAGTGAACGCGAATATTGTGAATAAGTTAGTTTACATGTCTAAATAAAATGTAAATTTAGATGTAAATATTTAGTTATAAAATAAAAGATGCATCTTGTATAAAAATTCGTGTGGAATGCCAAATGATGAAAGAGGTTTGATCATAATGCAACTTAACAAAAATGTACGAACCTGGTAACATGTGTTGCAACATACGGAGGAGTCGAGACATGGAGAGATGTTGATGTATGTTGAGACAAAATAAGATTACGAGTAACTTGTAATTTTTACGTGAATGTATTTACAAGTTACGTGTTTGTCATCAACAAAACAAACGAGACTGTGTAGATTAAATATCGTAATATTTACACTAACAGTATCAACTAATGATAACATAGAATCCTTTAGGCCTATATACTACATCATCATGAGAGCATTAAGATTGGTTTATATCAAATGTGCATACATATGAATTCCTCCTAAACCGGTCGGTCAACATAAGGAAGGGTCTTAAACATCATTCTACTTGGGTTGTTTATAGATTTACTAATCAATTCTCACAAGATTAGCACCGAATTGTTATAGATAGACAATGCAAAATTCATCGAGACATAAGCTTGTCGACACTACTTCTTTTGTTATGGACAAACAAAATATTAAATGATCCAAGTAAAGATAGCTTCAAATTCATAGACGTATATATTCACAAGTCATAGCAAAATCATCCAAATATTATTCATGTTTCACATATTACTAAAACAAACGACGAACACTACGTCGTAACCAAACCAATAACCAATTGCTCCCACAAACAACCAACATCCAAACCTACTGAGATAACCCACGGGGCTGTCATGATCCCGCTGGAAATCAAGAACACATCGCCAAATGGTGTGTTTGGTAACGGGTTTAATATAGTGAAGGAATTAGATATTTGGTGTGAATCGTCTAATCCTCATGGTATAATGTGTTTAGGTTCTAGAAATATAGTGTTTGGGATCAAGAAATGGTGGTGTTTTAGTGGTGATTCGTGGTGGAGAGTGGTGGTAGCATGGCGAGATAAATGGGTGTTTAGATCATAGGATCCAAGGATCATCACCACTCCTTCCTCCTCTCTAAGTTGTTGTATGAATTGTGTGTGAGAGATATGAAGTTCTCTGGCACATATACTTAGGGACCAAGTTAGGGATGTATGTGGTCGTTCTTGAGGCTAAATATACATATTTAATGCATCAGACTGAAAGTGCGGCGCACATTTTTATTTGTGCGCCGTACTTTGTATTTTATGAAAAGTGCGCTACACATTTTGAGAAGTGCGGCGTACTTGGTGCAATTTCAGCTTTTAAACCTAAAATTAAAGTTGTAGAGAATTCTCTCCCGGACACGTGGGCGTCAGAATCGTGTCAAACGAAGTTCGTATGCTCAAGTTATGGCCAAAACAGTGGACATGTGTCGGGAGATCTTTATCTTCAGTTATTTCTTCGTTTAAGCTTTAAATCTTCGTGTATTCTTTCCTTTTCTTCCACGACACGTACCATTAACCTACATTAGCAAATATACTTGATTAAGTATTGAAAGTTCTTATTATTAACCAAAATAGATATATAAAAAAACACGGATAACGCATATAAAAATATGTATAATTTAAGCGTTATCATGTGTTTAGGCCATAAAACACAAGGTTTGTTATGTTAGGCCATAAAACATAACGGGTGTGGTTATACCCAAAGGAGTCGGTATTTAGCTTTGTATCGGAAAAAGTGTAAGCGACGTTAGGTTGGTTCTACCTCGAAGTAGAACTCGGTATTTAGCTTAGTATCGGATAAAGTGTAAGCGACGTTGTATGGTTTTCTCGGCCTAAAAGGAGCTTGTTGATCTAGTGAAGTAACTCTCGAGTTGGGTACTCGAGGAGTGGAGTAGGGCAAAGAGAAGCTTCGTGGCCGAACCACTATAAATCATCGTGTCCAGTTTGCGCTTTCTTTTATTTATCGCTTTACATTTATATTTGCCATTATCGCTTTATATTTATATTTGCATTGCGTCTATGTTTGTGTTATATATTTCGTTGTGGTGATATGCTTTTTTTGATGCTCTTTAGTATATTTATTGTAGTAGAACTATTATGGACACTTTTCATATTACCTCAAACTTGATTGGTTGTTTGATACAAAAGTTTTAAGTTTTAAATGGAAACGTATTCAACCCCCCCTCCCCTCTACGATTCCACAATTGGTATCAGAAGCCATGTCCCTTTAGTTTTTAAAACAAATGGTTTTTAAAATAGAGTACGGTCCATGTATCAAATTTCCTATCAAGAGGCACATAATATGAAAAGTTCTTCTTTGTTTAGTACTTACAAGTTTTGATGTTAAATATAAAATGTGTTATACTAGCTTGAAGGTCTTCTAACAAATCTCAAACAAAGGGAATAATGTGACTAAAAGTGAAATAAATATTTCTGCCAAAATTTCACCTCTTCACGGATCCACGAATTCACCAAAAGTGGATCCGTCCATGAAGATCCGTTGGTGGCATTTTTTGTTTTTGTCCCACTTCAAAAATTCATAGAAAATCAACCGTGCTTCGGATTTCGATGATTCAAAAACCAATTTTGAAGGATTTTAAATGTACTTTCCAGTGGAATGGGTCTCAAATCTTCATTCAAATTTTAAGTTAGTCAAATAAACAAAATGCCAAAGAGTGTCTAAAATTTTGATTTTGTTTTAAGCGTGAAAAGTTTATTTTTAACTTTTCCTTTCGAGTCGGACACTTTTAGTTGGTATCCCTTTAAAAGTAGGTGTATTTTGTCATTGGAAAGTAAATGTCTTTTTCAAATTTACTAATGGGGATGAAACTAATTTATTTACAAATAAAATCAAGCTATGTATACATTGTTATATTTTATACACAAAACAAAGTGTAGTATTTTTGTGTGTTATACTAAATGTTTATTTGTTCCACTTTGCATCTTAATATTTTTAGTCAATCCTTTATGTTCTTATTGCATTTATAGTTGAGCTTCTTTGTTAATTAGCATAATTTCATCATGTGTGTTATTTATTAGTTTTCATGTTTATGCCTCAATTGATCTTATGGTAGATCTCTTGCACTAAGTTGTAAAATTGCTTTTGCATTTCATAGAGGCATAGATAACTATGTTTACAAATGTTATATCAACATCTTATAAATCTTACTATTTATGGTAACCTACTTAGGATTGAGAGATAAGCAAGTTTGTCTAACCTTTTAAAAAGTATTATCTTGCACGATTATCATGTTACTAGTTCAAGTGATAAGATGTGTCACCTCCATTATTCAACACTTTCATTTTATCCAAGTCTTAACAAGGTATCTAGGACATGTCATCATGTTATCTTGCTTAAACATAGGTTGTCTAACCAAGAGAAAAGATCATAATAACACATTAGCATGTAAGAAAAAGAAAATGTGTTTTGAACTTAATTTGTGCTTGTATTAGTCTAATTCACAATCACAACTAATAAATATTTAGATCAAATTAAACATAGGATTTGTTGTAAATTCTAAATTTGATAGCTTAGCTTTCTTGGTAAGAAAATACTTTCATTTTATAGTTTTATCTTCGTATAAATTTTCACATTAACATTCACTTGAAATGAAAACATTCACTTTAGTCAAAAGCTTGAAAATATTATATAAACATGTAATAGTTTCGAAAATGATTCGTAATGCATAAAAATGACTAGGATATTTTTTGTTCTTTAAAAGTAAAAAAATATGCATATTGTGCACAATAACTAATAAGTTTTTCTCACATATAAAATAGATGATAATCCCAAAGAAACAACTAAACTTATCATTTTAAATGATCTCATACTTAAGACTAGTTTTAGGCTGAATTGAACACATTAGGAAAATCTTTATTTCTTTTCTTTTAAAAGAGTGTTTGTGAGGGTAAAGAAAGACTTCAGATATATATCGACTCATTATTCAAATTATGATTGATATCATTTTTTGAATCTAACTGCCATGTTTTTGAGTTTGGATATGAAATCAGATTCATTATTTGTCTAGCTTCAAGATTATATCAAAACCATAACAAAAGATATTATCTCAAATCTACATACTCAATCACACTAGGTTGATATGAAAATAATGTCGTCCCTTTCCAAGACAAAAAGAATA
>BQNB010060805.1:0-22500 GCA_026074375.1 Tanacetum coccineum
AATATCTGATGCAGACATATTGAAATGATACATAAGTTCAGATAGATTAATTACACAGTGTGTCATGACTCATGATTAATTACAAGTTTGACTGATGTTGCATGTTTTGAATGCATGGACAGTCTTTGTGTTGATCCCTTTTGAACAGATCTTACTTAGCTTGTTAAAGCTTAGTTGTGTTAGATAAAACCAAAACAACTATAGTAGAAACTAAGATTAAGAATATCACAAACTATGCGGAATCTAATTTGCAATACTAAGAAGAACAATGAAACAGTACACAAAGTTTTATTAAACTTTCAGCTTCAATATAAAATGATCACTCTGAATAGTAATAGGGTTACAAAATATCCTTGAAGCTATAAACTATGACTGCTATGAAAACTATATTAAACTTATGTCTAGATATTTGCCATAGGGTTCCTTTTATACAACAAGGAAACCCTAATGGGCTTACAAAACGCATCAAGTGATCAATGCATATCTATTTCTAATATATCTCATGCATCTCACTTTAGCAGTACTAACTATATAACTAACAGTACTAACTATTATAACTAACAATACTAATAAACTGACAGTACTAACACTTTGTACTGGCAGCACTAACTATTACACTAACAGTACTAATGACTTAGACTGTTTTCTCTAATCTTCACCAGCAGTAGTTTCTTCAACTAGCAGTAGAAACTCTTATACCTAGCAGTAAAAACTTGAGAAGCCTTTATTCCTAACAATCCTCCCCTAAACTTGATATTCATCTTGTTAATCATCAAGTTTCTTCATTATCAGCATCTTGAGCACTAGGAGGATGTATCCAAACACCTTACTGCATTGGTCTGTTTGCTTGATAGAAGATCTTTCTTAAAAGTTCTCTAGACATCTCACTATCTGCTTCTACTAATAGTCTAGCCACCATCATCAATCCAAGTGTTCCTTTTGTTAAAGAATATTCTTTCTCAACCAACATGAAGATATCATGTCCTCTTACTGAAGATACATAGGGAACACCACATGTATCATAAAGCCTCCAAACTAAAGGATCATGCATATATCTTTGAAGCTTCCACAGAATATCATCATTATCTGGTTTAAACAATCTCTTCAGTTCAACCCATAATTCCTTCTCTTTATCATCTATAGGCTTTGTTTTTACTTCTTTTGGCCTTTGGATGCTTGTCGTGTTCAAGAAGCCTCGAAAACAGCTTTCTCTACACAAATAAAAAGATTTGATTTTAATTACATTATCATATATAATATAATATAGTGTTAAAGAAGTTGACTTTCAAGCAGATTATCATATATGATATTATACACACAACTAACTTTTAATTACTCACCAGGAAATCACAGACTTGCTTGTATTTGTATCATATGTCTGCGCTGATTTTGAGTTGTCGATAATCACATAATCGCCCTTTGACAGATTGAAAACAACCAGATAGTAGTGTTCATGGGCGATGATTGTAATGAATGCCTATATAATTGGAAATATCATCAACAAATCATTTCTAAACAGATAAAACCTACCATTTAATCACACATTTCTTCATTAAAGTAGTATCTTTTTTTACAAACAAATTAATAGCATATGTCATATACATTAAGAGCAGATTAAGGCTTTTGTCGAAGGCATAACCTATGGCTAAGCCTTCATTTATCTGAATGGAATGATTAATTTCAGGCTATGCCTTCACTTTTTAGAAGTCTTAGCGGCAGCCTATACCTTCGGCTTTGGCAGCCGAAGTCAAAGCCAGCGGCTTAGCCGCGGGCTTTGTTTTCTACTAAGCCTTCTAATCATACTTTTCAAACCAATAACATCAATAAAATCCTCATAAATTCTTAAAACCTAACTTATATCATATATGATATAGTATATAAGATTTTATTGTTTTTTCAGACAACTTATCATATGTGTTTTTCACTAATACGTCATACTATATCTGTTTAACATAGACTAAGCCTTCAGCTTCGCCTTAGGCATAGCCTACAGCTTCGGCAAAGGCTTATCCGTGCACTTACACCATGATTATGTTACTCAAACTAACTTCTAGTCCATCATTTCGTCTCTAAAATCATAATATCATCAACAAATCCTTTCTAAATAGTAAAAACTTAACTTCTAATCACATATTTTCTTCACTAAAGTCTTTAAAACATCAACATACTCTATCTGAAACTTACTTATCACTATAACATCATTAAATATCAAAATATCATCAAAATATCTTTATTATAAACACAATAACTTGAACAAAAATCAAAATATGTTCATCACAAACTCTATGAATAGTATGCGTCACTATTTATGCATAAATAACATTAAAATATGTAGATGAAGTGTTTTATACATGAATTAGTGATTTTAAGCTTGTATTTCAGCGATTTTTAATTTAAATCTTCATCTATAAGCTTAATCGTTAAGATTTGTTCTTCAACAACATCATCGAAATCTTTTTCTTCCATTTTTTGATGCGATTCGTGGATGATTTATTATGTGTGTGTGTGTGTGTGTTTTTAGTGTGTGTATTTTTTTGATCGGTGTAAAACTATATGTTTTGTGTGTTTTTAGTGTGTGTTTGGTGAGACAGAGAATACCAGATCTGAATGAGACGGGGTATGAGTGCTTGGGAGAGCGGTAGGTGTGTGAGATAAAATGATCGAGATGCCCCTTCGCATTTTTTATATTTTTTTAATTAATAAAAGTGTATTAATCTCATCCCTTGATTGTTTTTAGATGGAGGGCTGGGAATGGTCCCCAAGTATCTAAGGAAGGGAGGGTATCCAATATAACCTCCCTCTTCAGTTTCACAAATTTACAAAAATTGTATAATTGCAACTTTGACACCAAAAATATATATGTAGTACAAAAATTATTAGATATTAGACTCCGCAGCAAAACGCGACCGCTAATAACTCATTAGTATCTAATAATCATCAAGGTATATGAAATTAACACTGTGTTCTTGAGTTATTTCATTAAAGAAATGTAAAGGAAAGTAAAGAAAACACTTTCCTCCTAAAACTGGGAGGAAACACTTTACTTTCAAAATTAATAAAATCACACTAACTTTCCTTCCATTTCCTTTTCTTCATGTGCTTTATTTTCATTTTCTTTTATTTTCCTCCTTTAACACTAACTCGATAACACAGTGTAAAGGGTAGGTAGAATCCAAATTAGAACAAAACTTGTCCACACACGAGTGACGTGTCATTTCTATTAGTTGTATTTGATGACAACAAAATCAATTAATGTATTGTTCCTTTAATATTAAAACGCAGGATTGTTGTTTTGAGGCGGGTACAATAAATGCATTTAACCCGACCCACCCGGCTAGCTGCTAAAATGCAGGATTTTGACCTGTTTCTTTAATACTATTATATTTTGCCCCGCCCCAGTTTTCAATACTCCTCCCTCCGTATCTCTATCACATCTCTTTCATGGCTTCCATCTGGATTCCATTTTCATTGATGATATATATGATGTGGATACGTGTCGTTTTAAGGATCTCTCACATACACCTTTCTATCTCTAAAACATAAAACACATTGTCGTTGTGCCGATGGTGTTCTGGATCTCTCTCTAAAACACGTATTTGTAATCGTAGTCCTTGGAACAACAATCCTGTGGTTTAATATTAAAAATATAGCAAGGTATTTTTACCATTTGCATGATGTTTCTTTCAATTATCTTAATTAATTAGGGTAAGGGTTTTGGGTTTCCTGATAATTATGCTAATTGGTGGCTTAAAGATCATGCTTTTGGTTTCCTTAATTAATCTGTGACTTAATTAATTAGGGTTACAGTGATGATGGTTGTCCTTCTTTTGAGGGTTAACTGAGTTACTTTATGGTTGGCCACGCGATTGAACACGTATTTTAGTTGCGGCAATGACGTTTTTTGTGGCGTTTCTTAGAAGTAACAGCTATGTTTGCTATTAGGATTGTTGTTGTTCCTGCTTAATATTGGCAGATATGGTTCAAGGTTGCTTACACTTTCGGCCTATATGCTTATTCGACGCCACTGATCATTTTGTTGCCGCTATAAATGGTGTGTGACGACGATCATAGGGTCGTAAGCTGAGGTTGTGATGAGTTTACATGGCCTTCGTTACATTTTAGGTTGTCTGAAACTTGGCGGGGCAGTCTTTTAGGTTTGCAGCCATGCCGGATGTATCCTCTTTTTCACATGTAGTCCCTTCTTTGAGCCTGTGCTTAAAAAATGAAATGTTAATTGTAATGTTGTATTATTGGGTTCAAAGTTTTGTACCTTCACTGTTAACGAGGCTATAATGACTTTACACAGGCTCGGCAAAATTTGAGATCGTCTGTAACTTGGCGAGGCAGCCTATTAGGTTTGCAACCATGCCGGGTGTATCCTCTTTTTCACCCGTGCTCCCCTATCTGAGCTGAAATTATGCCTTTCCTCTACGTGGTGGGAGGGAAGTTCCTCACTTTTATGGGCATATTATACTTTTAATATTAAATCGCAGGATTGTTGTTCCAAGGCGGGTATAATAAATGCATTCAACCCCGACCCAGCTAGCTACTAAAACGCAGGATTTTGACAAGGGTTTCTTTAATACTCTTATTGATCGTACTAAGTGATCTGAACTTTATGAGCTGTATGTTTCGCTTTCTATAATAGATGTGAATGTTGGTGATACTGACTACTAGAGGTTATGATGTATTGAAACAGGCTTGGTTTAGGTTATGGTTGTTCGCATCTTGGCGAGGCAAATTATCAACCTCGATTTTTAACCTATCTGAACCTCACACTTGACTGTGCTCAATTTTAATGTAGTCTTGACAGCCTTGGAGGGTGTTCTTATGTGTTATTGATCAACACAACCACTCTGAGACAACCCAAAAAATGTAGGCTTTTGTCGCCTACCGTGATGGGTATTGGTTGTATGTATAATATAATGTTTTCACATTTCCAGATGGATACGTGATGGAAGGGGCTATGCTATTGATATTGATTATAAGAGGCCGTGATGAATTTAACCACGTTCATTTAAGGTTGTGGTCGTCCGCAACTTGGCGAGGCAAATTATTAAGTTTGCAGCCTTGGCGGATGTATCCCCTTCTTCGATTTTCAACCTGTCTGAGCCTCACACTTGATTATGCGCGATTTTGATGTAGTAGTCACAGTCTTGGCGTGTATAAAAAGGAAACCAAAAAGGGTTTAGGGTCCGGTTCTTGGGGGTAAAAAGGTGATCACCGGGAATGAAGGTGGATGGGGTGCCAAGAAATTAGTGAATGATTCCCAGAAGGTCTATTAGATCTCTCTCTCTTTTTCTCTTTCTAATTGCATCTTAGATCTATTTGATCATTTAATGGCAGTTTGCTGCCGAGATGATAATCCTTTTTCTTCCTAAAACAATTATAATTTTAGCTCCAAATTTTGCAGCGGTTCCACGCATCTTCGAAATTACTCAACAAAAGAGGGGACAAAGTTGAAGAGAACGGAGGGTTTCTTCCAGTTCAACAGAGGTATCTATCTATTTTTCACTATAAAGTATTAGAATTTGTTACTAGGAAGCCGAATTTTACCTAGCGAACTTAATGACGTGGCACTATGGCAGATTGTGAGCAATAACGGGCTTAGATTGGCTGTTTAGCATGTAAAAAGGTCATGCGTGTATTAGTGTATGTAGACGTGTGTCGAAACTATAAGGTTTTAGTACAAGACCAAGTGCTTCTTTTGGTTTAATTTTTATCTCACTACTACCAATTTGAAATAAACAGTTATTTGCACATCGTGATATGAAAAAGCCCAAACTCTACTAATTGATGTAGGCTAGAATAATGTGAATTTAGTGAATAAAGGCTTTGTTATGTGTCATAGTTGGTCTTGACATAGAACTTTGGCCTTCACCTCTCAGCAATTAGAATTTGAACTAATGATATGTGGTTTATTTTGTATTTTGTAACCATCAATTATTGATTTAAATTTATGGACAATTGGGTTTTGCTTGCTATGTCAGTAGGTAGTTGATTGGTCAAAAAAGAGAAAGACTTTAGTTTTACTTGCACGTATTCTGTTAAACTGATATAGAACAAAGCAAAGTTAAGTTAGTTGCTACTCAAAAGTTGTGTAAGATTATTTGTGAACTGCCTTCATTATAAATACTACAATCACATTCTACATGCTTTTATTTCATTGTGTTGTTGTTGACGAAACTGTTTCACATCGAATATCTATTTCAGGTTACATGGAGGTTGAAGCGTGCAAAGGATCAGAAGATTAGCAGACTCGGTGGTGAGAATAACATGAACACTGATGTACTTCAGATATATCTTATGTTCATTTCTTTAATACCTTATAATGTTGTTGCTAATGGAAATGAGGATTAATGGTAAAAAGTAATTTTTAATAAATGCATAACCTATATATAAGTACTACTTATGTTACATATTATGGTTTTATGCTTCACCATCAATTTTGTTGACAAACAGTACTGACTCTAAAAATTTGTTACAGGATCTCAAGAAGAAAGACAGCGAGATAGCTGCAAGATAACAAAGTTGACCTGAGGAGAAGGGAATAGGTATATTTTTGTATTCGTATGTATGTAACTATACATTATGAGTCCGTAGATTTCACCTAGGCATATGTAACTTAAGAAAATTTGAATTTTTTATAATTCTTTGATTAATGATGTGCAAATAGTAACAATAATCACACTTAACCACTCATTCAAACACCCTGGGCAGAAGCTCCCTTTTTATTCTAGCAATGAAAAGTCATGTTTTTGCGTCATTAGCGTGTCACTTTTTTCAGTTCAGTGCGATATTTGTTTTCTAGACTACAAATTTTGTTGCAGTAAAAAGAGCAGAAACGGCTGCAAGAAGAGGCAAAAAAGGAAAAACGACATGAGACTGAATGAAAAAACAGTTGAGAAAGTAACAAGAAGAAGCGGAGAAAGAGGAGAAAGAACATCGGCGTCGTGAGAAGGAAGAAGCTGAACAAAAAAACAACTTGCTTTGCAAAAACATACATCAGTGATGGAGCGATTCCTTAAAAAGAGCAAAAGTGGCTCACCGACGCATGTTAACCAGCCCCAACCAAAGCACGTGTTGCTGAAGGGAAGCTGTGATAGACCATGGGTATGACATTGATGGCATACTGAGCGCTGATCACACACTCGGCTTATAGACGATAATGTCAATAATAAATTGCATTTAGCTGCAAGATTAGGCCCGACTAAGTCATTTGAGTTCTCGGGAGCTGCTTATCAAATGCAGCAAGAACTTTTATGGTTCAAGGTACATGTTTCTCCTAATTAATGCTTTATGAATTGTAATCCATAATATCGTTGCACCAAAATTGCGTTGCAAGTTTTCATCATAAATTTTTTAGTTAATAATTCTACTTCAATGGTGTGAATGCATTATAAAATTTTGCATCCTGTTTGAATTTACAATAATTAGCGTGTAAAATGTATTTGCTTACAAACCTGGTACTATAAAGCTAATAAAAATATATTATGATTCCAAGTATTCCTTCAAAAGATTAAACCTGTGAGGCAGAGTATAACAAAAACCCTACTCACACCATCGAGATATATTAATGATGAAAGTATAACAAAACTTTGAAAATAAACTTTTTCCATTTGAATAAAATTAATCATTAGAAGTATAGGATAGTGTGAAGATGATTTGAGAAAAACAAAACATCTAATCTCTTAAATATGCTAAACTTTACAAACAAATGTATTATCTTAAAGGGTGTTTGGTATTGTTCTTCTAATGAGTTTTTCTGCTAACAAAAGATATGTTGTTTAGAGAAAAAGTAACTGAGATAAGCAATTCGCAATAGGCCAATTCCAAACACCCTTTAATATCTACCTTTTTATCTTATTAATCAGTTGTTGATTTTAAAAGCGGTTGGTATGGTTGCTGTTGTGGTTAGCATGGGGGTGAGTGACATTGATGGTTGGACCACATAAAATAAAACGTAGTAAGGTATCAGCTTTTTTATCTTTTTACCATTATCACATTGTTAACCCTTAACGTTATAACACCTCTGATTGTTCATTTGTTCTTATATGTAGTGTCGACAGGCCTCAGGATCTCCGGTGATATCACCATCTTTACGCTTCGAGTTCATCGACACTATTGGCACATCTTCATGTGTTTTGTGCAACGCCTCCAGACGCATCGAGGAGATGACAATATCACGGACGCGTGCCAGTGAACCTATGGCTGAGGATAATTCACATGTTGCAACAGGTGAGATCAGAATAGCTGATTTAGATATACCTTATGTTACAGTAATGCAATGCCACTTAACTGAAAATGGCGTATACAAGAATTTAAAGATTGCTTGCACCTATCATTTAAAATACAACCCTGCATTCTAAAATGTTCAGCTTATTAGCTAATTAAGGTTTCCTTTCCATTAGTAAATTTAACCCATATGTAGTAAGCTTAATTGTATTAAGGGTGTTTGGTATTGTGTTTTGGAGGTAACATGTTGGCATGGAATACTCGAATTAGATAACCAGCTTTAACGAGATGGGATTGAGGATATGTGTTTTAGTTGTTTAAGTGTTTGGTAATTCTGACTGATTATTTGACCCTAAATAATCAGATAATTAGAACCAGTGTGACAATAACCAAACACCAGAGGACTAGAAACTGATTGTCATTGACTTTAGAACAAAAGAAATTACATAATCACTTTGAAATTGCATTGCCAAACACCCTGTCAGCATTTTTATTTAGGGCTCTTGTTCGCATTCCTAAAACTCTATCTAACCCTCATTTAATATTCAGTTAAACTTGGAGAGGATTGTGCTGTCTTTGATGATATGTTTGAATGTTGCCAAATATATGCTGGTGCAACTATTGGTAAGGTATAATCTTGAATAGTATTTTATTGTATTTGAAATTTTAGATTTTATGTATATATCAGACTTAACCTTTCTTATAGATGTTGCACGCAGATTAAATAATCGGCTTTGTGACATTGCCATTAACTGGTCTGGTGGATTACACCATGCCAAAAAGTGTGAGGCGTCTGGTCTGTTATATCAATGATTTGGTTTTGAGAATTTTAGAGCTTCTTAAGTATCATGCACAGGTTCTGTATATTGATATAGATGTCCATCATGGTGATGGTGTAAAGGAAGCCTTTTACTTCACTGATATAAAAGTTTTAAGGATCCCACTGGTCTCATCCTTAGTGGCCAAAGAAAACCAACTAAAAATACTATATGTCATCAGTGACAACAAGGCAATAAATCTTGTGATTGATCTCCTATACAGATGTTAGCCCAAACTAAGTCCTATATGCACAAAATTTGTAGGGTTGGCTATAGAGCTCACAAGCTTGGTCTTACAAGTGGTTTGTGTTGCTTTCCATTCTGACAGCAATAACAAGTATGGTTATTTTCAAAAGCTTTGAAGGCAACATCTTCAAGGTTTCCGCTCACAGTTTATTCATAGTTTTAAAAGTTTATATGTGACCAAGCCTTATGCCATCATTAGAATAATCTTTTGTAGCCTTGCAAATAAACAAGTCAAACTCCTGAAAGGAACAACATTCTTTAATCAAAATTGTACATGTTGTATGGTCTGGGAACTTTAAGCAAGACTTGACTTTCATCAAAGTAGTTAAAGTCAGGACGATAGAACAAGACATTATCTTTAGTGAAAGAAATTGTTTTTCTGTGTCACACAATTTGTGAGATAGAGAAAAGGTTAAACTTAAGTTCCTTTACAGAGTATACATCTTCAAAGTCTAATTTCCCAGTCTTAATTTTACCTTTACCAGTAATTTTACCTCCTTTAGGACTTCCTGCAAATGCAACAAATCCACCATCAATCTCTTGATAATTTGTAAGGAAGGACTTGTTTCCAATCATATGCCTAGAGCATCCACTGTCAAAAATCCCTTGATCCTGTAACGCATATTGTGGATTACCCTGCACTCAAAATAAGAGAATTTGTTTCTCTTGGGGACCCAAGCCATTATTGACTTGGTTGCTTGTAGATCACTATCAAATCTTTTTAAGCATGTATGATCCATTGTCTTTAGAGTTATGGTCAATAACATTTCCTGTTGGTCTCCAAATCCAGCATGCTGAGGACTTAACACCATTTTCCCTATTTTCCACAGCAGCACTAACTACTTCTTTTAGCCCAGCAGTAGTTACTTTGTTAACCCTATCAGTATTAACTTTTTCATTAAAATTATTGGTTTTAGCTGTTGATTTTTTGTTAAAGGCCCTTCTTACTGGTGAATGTGCTTTAAAATAAGAATATGTTATGGATAATGCATCATTCACTTTTGATTTAGGGGCAGCAGTATTAACAAGCATGGCAGTACTAATTGATGCTGCTGCTCTTAGAGAGCTTTGCTTAGTAGCATTAAATGGCACTTGTCCTGACTTTGTTGCAACTGCTGTTGGAACAAAATTCCTTTTAGGATGTGGGTGAGTCAATTTATTTTGGTGGTTCACCCTCTGAGCATTGTTCCATACTGGTCTAACTTCCCTTTGACCAGTAACCCTTCCCTTATTATTCAACACTGGTTTTCTACCATTTTATTGTCATGAAAATCACAGTTTTGATTAATGATGAAACTCACATACAAACACAAGCTTTCTTTATACACTCAAAACATTCTAGTTTCTGAGTCTTCATTCATATTCCAGTTTCTTCTATACCCTAGGACTTTGACTTTTCTGGGATACTCTACTTGACTATGTGTGTTTTATTATTAAGTGATTACCATTCTCACCAGATTTGACAAAATTGATTTTAGTAAACTTTAGCTTTGTCTGATCAGATTTAGGTCTAAACACACTATCAGTGTCCCATTCTTCAATGATAGGAGCACTAGGCCTAACAGTTTTTGGCTTTTCTACAATATCCTTACTAGTCTTAGATATACTAGTTTCAGTTTCACTCACTTTAGTCTTATAGACAGAATCATTTAACCCAGCAAAGGATAAGTCAGGTCTTGAGGGCATGTAGTTCCCAATGTAGGGAGGCGGAACTGCATAATATCCCTCAACCTTTTTAAACCTATCATTTACTAGATTATCATCCCCATCACTTTTATGACTGTTAAACACATTATCAAACACTTCACTCTCATTCACTTGTTCATCAAAACCAAGACCACTCTTGTCTTTAGCAGTTATTTGACTATTTATCAGTTTAGTTAGGTTCTTAGAAGATGTTTCAAACTTTTCTAGTTTAAGTTTCAAATCATCTTTTTCTTTTAAAGCATTTTCTAACTGATTTTTAAGCTCTTTTATAGAAATGTCTTTTACTTGGGCATCATATTTTAAAAATTCAATATCTTCTTCATAAACAGCTTCATTCTTTTCATGAACAACTATTCTAGCTTCTAATGATTCTAATCCCATTTGATAACCTATTATTTCTAGATTAGATTTATTAAGAGCTTCCCATTGTTGATCATACTGTTTCATATGATTTTAAACAATCTTTAGAGCAAGTATGTACCTCAGAGTCTAAACTTGATGAACTTGATGAACCTTGAGATGTATAGGCCATTAGAGCAAAGTTTTGTGATGCCTTCTTCACCCTGAAAAGCTCCAGTATTAACCACCTATCTGTCTTGAAAAACCAATGCATTTGTGTAGATTGTATCATAGTGCCATTCCTTCTTGGAGCATCTCTATTTCTATTCCCCTGATTCCTTGGTGCCCTACATTCTCTAGCAAAATGACCTCTCCTATGGCAGTTGTAGCATTCAACCTTTGTCCTGTCAAAGCCAACAGTCTCTTTGTCATTTAAATCCATCTTCCTTCCCGTCTTCTTTATGAACCTCTTAACTCTCATGGTAAGCATTGCCACTTGCCATTTGAGATCCATTTCTTCAAGATCATCAGCATCAATCTGTTCCAAATCTTCATAGTCTAACTGTGGGGCATTGGATTGGTTGGAAAAGAAAGAAAACATGACATCATCAACATATGATGCAGTAGAAGCTTGATCCTTAGAACTAGCAGCAGAAACACTATGAGCAGTATTAACTGTTTCATTAGTACTGCTAGAGTTATCAGAGGAAACAAAAGCCACATTCTGAGAATTCGAGCTTGAACATAATTTGCCTTTGATCTCAGATTAACACCTTAAGATTATTTGACAAAATCATCCATGCTCAATGTGTCTAGATCAGATTTGTTTCTCATGATTAAAGCAATATTGTTCCAAGCTGATGGTAAGCTTCTTAACAACTTCAGATTTGCATCCTCCTGAGAGATAACTTCACCATGGATTTCAAGTTGACTGATAAGCTTTTGAAACCTATCATAGGTTTTATCCAGTCCTTCTTGACTTGATGCAGCAAAGTTTTCATAATTCTGCTTGAGAATGGTCTTCTGCATCTTCTTTGATTCCTTGTTGCCTCCAAACCTATTCTTGATAGCTTCCCATAGGGACTTTGCATCCTTGCAGGCATGAAACTTCAGTAGGTGCTCATCAGGAATGGCTAGCATAAGAGTGCTTTTTGCTTTTAGTTCATTTTTCCTTGCTAGCTTTTGTTCAGCAGTTTTAGGAGGAATAGGACCTTCAGCACCAGTACTAGCTGATGCAACTGGTGAAACTGAATCACCATTTACTATTACCTCCCAAAGGGCATGATCAGTGAAAGTAAGGTATTGTTCCATCCTCATGCTCCATAGATCATACTCCCTAGTTTTGAGTACTGGAAGTTTTAGTGCAGACACTGTTTGGGTAGTTTCTGATTGTGACTCCATCTTTTCTTTGACTAACAGATCTTGAGTAGAGTTAGAGTTCTTCTTATTCAAAGTTTCTCAACAAGCTCTGATACCACTTGTTGATCCCTTTTGAACAGATCTTACTTAGCTTGTTAAAGCTTAGTTGTGTTGGATAGATCCAAAACAACTATAGTAGAAACTAAGATTGAGAATATCACAAACTATGCGGAATCTAGTTTGCAATACTAAGAAGAACAATGAAACAGTACACAAAGTTTTATTAAACTTTCAGCTTCAATATAAAATGATCACTCTGAATAGTGATAGGGTTACAAAATAACCTTGAAGCTATAAACTATGACTGCTATGAAAACTATATTAAACTTATGTCTAGATCTATGCCATAGGGTTCCTTTTATACAACAAGGAAACCCTAATGGGCTTACAAAACACGTCAAGTGACAATACTAATAAACTGACAGTACTAACACTTTATACTGGCAGCACTAACAGTACTAATGACTTAGACTATTTTATCTAATCTTCACCAGCGGTAGTTTCTTTAACCAGCAGTAGAAACTCTTATAACCAACAGTAAAACTAGAGAAGCCTTTATTCCTAACAATCCTCCCCTAAACTTGATATTCATCTTGTTAATCATCAAGTTTCTTCATTATCAGCATCTTGAGTACTAAGAGGATGTATCCAAACACCTTATTGCCTTGGTCTGTTTGCTTGATATCTTAAAAGTTCTCTAGACATCTCACTATCTGCTTCTACTAATAGTCTAGCCACCATCATCAATCCAAGTGTTCCTCTGGTTAAAGGATATTCTTTCTCAACCAACATGAAGATATCATGTCCTCTTACTGAAGATACATGGTGAACACCACATGTATCATAAAGCCTCCATACCAAAGGATCATGCATATATCTTTAAAGCTTCCACAGAGTATCATCATTATTTGGTTCAAACAAT
This sequence comes from Tanacetum coccineum, assembly GCA_026074375.1. Classification (NCBI taxonomy): domain Eukaryota; kingdom Viridiplantae; phylum Streptophyta; class Magnoliopsida; order Asterales; family Asteraceae; genus Tanacetum; species Tanacetum coccineum. Next base: position 13,687 of record BQNB010060805.1, read on the forward strand.
CTCTTCAGTTCAACCCATAATTTCTTCTCTTTATCATCTATAGGCTCTGTTGTACTGAACCTCTTCTTAACTAAATCCCAAAGCTTAACCAGGTCATCTCTATCAAATTTCTTCAACAGATCATCAAAAATCTGATAAGCTTTTGTATGGTTTCCAACTCTGATAATTCTCCAATACCTTCTTGTGTCTTCAGAGTAAACCTCCTAGTCTATGATTGGATATTTGACCTGTAGGGCTTCAACATATACTTCTTCCACTGGAACTACCACTAATAATTTATGTAGTTCTTCTTCTAATAATTCTTTTTCCTTTTCTGCTGATTGTTCTTCACCTGAACCTGAAGCTTCTCCAATCTTTTGTCTTTTAACACTCTCTTCATCAGGTTCTGCTCTTGGTCTCTTCTTACTGCTTGCTGCTTTCTTTCCACCTTCTTCAGAATCCATAGGAATAAAATCCTTAATCCACTTCTGCTCCTTTTCATATAGCTTCTGAATTTCTTCAAAACTCTTATTCTTTAGTTGATTGTAAGTGAATCTACCCATGTTTTTCAGGTAAGTGATCATCTTGTTTCTTAATTGAATTTTGGTAGGTGGTTTGTTTCTGATTTGTTCAGCCCTTTGTGCAGCAAAGAACCTCTTCCTTTCTGCAATTGTCTCCACTAAAAATCTAGCTTGCTCATCAATAGAAAATTGCTCTCTTTCTTTTTCTTGAAGTCTTGCAGCTAACAGAGCATCTGTCTCCATTCTTGCTTGAACATTATCAAATTCTGCAATCAAAGCAGCATTAGATGCTTCTTCTTGTGCAGCTCTTTCTCTTTGCATTCTTTCTAGTTTAGCCTTTTCTTCTTTATGTAATCTTATAGCCAGCTCTTCATCCATCTGAATCTGAGCCTTTCTTGGGTTCTTTGGAGGTTTTTCAGGCTCCACCATAAGTGCTTTGCCCTTATCTTTGGATAAAGGTTGTGCAGTTGGTGCTGGAGTTGACCTTCTTGGTTCTTCTTCAACATCATGAATAATCACTGAGGTTGTTCTTGGTCTTGTGCTCCTAATAGCCATAAGTGTATCAGCAATAGTCATCATCTCATCTTTAAAAATATCCCCAGCAGTACTTGTAGAAGTATCAGCAGTACTAACATTTGAAGGTCCATCAACACTAACATCAATACTAGCAGTATTAACTGTATCCCCAGCAGTAGTAATTTGTTCAGCAGTATTCCTCCCCTGAGTTTCAGCATCGCCTTCAACATTTTCCATTGCATTATCCACATCAAGCTCAGCAAAGTCACTATCATCAAACATTGGCTTTGTCTTGTCACTTTTCCTCCCTTGTTTGGATACATACTCCTGATCCAAACTCTTTCTCTTGGAGATACCAATCTTGTAGAGTTTCATCCCTAGAGTTCTTGCCCTTTGCTTCTTTTCTAATCTTTTGACTTTCTTTTTTAGCTTTTGGATCACCAAATCTTGAGCAGTCTTTGATTGTTCTAAGGCAAGAACCCTATTTGACAAGTTTGTACAAATAGCCATCAATTCATTTATGTTAGGTCTACCCTTATCACTTCCAGTTGTGTGACCTCCTAAGAGAGGTGAATCATAGGGTGTTGGTGGTATAAAATCCGTCAAATCATCTTGTTCAAGTCTTTCGTCATCACTTCCAGGTGTGTTTACCTCCTAGGAGAGGTGAATCATAGGTATGTTTAGATTCCCTCTCAGACCTAGTTTGAGCAATGACACCCCCCATGGCTTCTTGGCACTTGGGTCTGTCACCTGAACCAATTTCTTAAGAAAGAGGATCATTAGACATTTCATGGATTGGGTCTTAGTTATGTTACCACTAGCATGTGTTGCATCTAAGCTAGCAGTAGTAGTGGTAGCCCTCACCACTCTGTTATCCCACTCCTTAAAGACAGCCTCATCTGCTACATTTGGTATAGGCACACTAGTCTAAGGTAACTAAGTGTCTCTTGTAAGGCTTGCCTAGGTGATTGAGTATTTTGGGGTGATGATGATTTAATAACATGGATTTGTTCTTCAATTCTGGGATGAGTAGTAGAAGGTGCTGGTTGGGGTTCAGAGGGTTAACCTGAACCTTCACCCTCTACTACTGGTGGTGCCAACATTGATACAAACAATGGAGTAACTCTTCCAGAAAAATCTTTTCCTTTTCTTTTCATGTTAGTGAAAACCTTTTTAGTATGTGCAGGTGTTTGATAAACATCATTAAAAGGTTCTGCAAGAGTAATTTGATTATTCAAAAAGAGTTGTAAAAACCTTAGATACATTAAAAATTTCTTTGTATTGGTATCCAAGTTCCTTAACATACCATCAAAAACTAGTTTAGAAAAGTTAAACTTTTGACCATTAGCTAAACAAATGACTGAGATGCTATATTAGTGGAAAATTCATTCTAAGAAGTAGATTTTAAACTTAAACATTGTAGAATGGTATGTATGAGGTACTTCCCCTGAGGGGAGAATAGAGCTTTTTGAAAAGTAAGTTTGTTAGAATCACTCTCATACCCCATCAATGCAAGGTTTTTAAAAATAGCATCATTTGTTAGACAAGTAATACCATCCTCATCATTAAAGTGAAGATCACTCCTCACTGGTGATTCTGATATTACTACTGTCTTGCCATCAACTGTGGCATGAATTTGCTTCACATCATTGACTATTTGAGAATGTGCAGTATTCCAAAACTATTCAATATAAAAAGCATAGATAGTAGGACTTACAGTTAAGGCATAGTGTACAGAGCTAGCAGTAAGAAAGTCTACTATCTCATGAACATCAGCATTCCCTTCTGATTTCTCTAAGCAGACGACCATGTTATGTTGATCAACAAACTTCAAATCCACCATAGATGATTAATTGATGATGAATTTATGAAGTCGGTGTAAGTGAGTTGGGTTTATTGATTTTTGAGAATTGTGCAGGTTTTAGTATTAGAGGTGTATTAGAATGATCTTGATGATAGTCGATCGCTTATATAGGTAAAAAGGAAACCTATAATAGTAGGAAACTGTTTACCGACCAAGAATTTTGCTCAGCAGTTATAATTCTAACGGTAACAAGCAGCACTAACTTTGGATCAGCAGTACTAACTTTTGCCTAGCAGTACTAACTTTCGCCTAGCAGTCCTAACTTTTGCCTAGTAGTACCAAATCCTGCCTAGCAGCATTAACTTTACAACCACCAGTTTTAACTCCAAATTCATTACTAATACTATCTTCAAACCACACCAATCATAAATCTGAACCATAAAAACTCAAAAATAAGCTATGAAAATCCATAACCCACTTGTACAAATAAGCTAGAAACTATAGAGAAGAGAAAGTTTCAAGCTAGTTTCTTGATTTTGCAAAAAAAAACCACCAACCAAGAAAAAGCCGAAGCTTTTTGCTTAAAAATAAGCTACGAAGTGCGGTTTTTAAGCTACGAACACCATGAAAAACACAAAACGCACCTAGGCTTTGATACCAAATGTTGCCCCATAAGATTCTAGCCTAAAACACATGATCCGGAGGTCGGGGAGGAAAAAAGAAATATGTAGCCATATTATTAAGAGAGAAAAGTAGAAGACGGTAAGCTGTGAGTGTTTTCTTGAGAGTGTAAGACACACACCACTTTATGAAATACAAATGATAATCTCACCCCTCCATGAAGTATGAGGGGGTAATTATAGTTGACACAATCTTGCTTATACAACTTGTAAATTTTCTAGTCCTACGTGTCAAGCCCTTTTATGAACTAATGTAAATCCGTATAAGTCAACATATTTTAAGGCTAACAGCTCATCATTGGTGTGATTGGAATGTTCAGAATGATCATCATTTAAGATTTCATTATTTTGAACAGATTGATCATTTTGATCATTGTGATCATTTTAACCATTTTGCTTAGATGAAACTTCAGTTTCAAGAACAACTAGTTCAGGACATTCATGTGGTTCTATGAAGGACATATCATTGTTGTTTGTTCGATACCTTTGAGAAGGCCCATAAGGATGAAGATATTCATCAGGTGGATATCTTTTATTTTCAGCAATTTTGATGTTGTCAACTAAAGGTTTTGAGAATTTAATAGCATCAAGGCTTTCATCTAATGTAATGTGATAGATTTCTTTAGTTTACTGTCTTCTTGTGTTGAAGACTCTGAAGGCCTTAGAAACTAGTGAGTATCCAAGAAGATAACCATCATCAGCTTTTTCATCAAACTTTCCTAGGTGATCTTTATGATTATGGATGTAAACTGGACATCCAAAGACATGAAGAAAGTTAATGTTTGGGATTCTCTTACGAAAAAATTCATAAGGAGTTTTAAGATGTCTTTTTACAATAGTGGATCTGTTTTGAGTGTAGCATGTAGTGGCTACAGCTTCAGTCCAGTATTGTTTTGAGAAGACAGATCCTGAAAGCATTGTTCTTGCAGCTTCTATGAGGGTTCTATTTTTCCTTTCAACAACACCATTTTGTTCAGGTGTGTAGGGAGAGGAGAAGTTTTGAGAAATCCCTTTTTCATCACAGAAGTTGATAAGGATGCTATTCCTGAATTCAGTACCATTATCAGTTCTGAGTTGTTTGACTTTGATGTCATTTTGATTTTCAACTCTTTTGATGAAGGACATGATAGTTTTAGGTGCTTGACTTTTCTTCTTCAAGAAGTATACCCAGGTGTACCTTGAGTACTCATCAACAATGACAAGAGTGTACTTTTCATGGTTAATGGATCTAGGAGTTACAGGTCCAAATAAATCTATGTGAAGAAGATGAAGACATTTCTTGATAGAAGATGTTTGTTTTGTTTTGAAGCTGGCCCTATGATGCTTTCCCTTTTTACATGATGAACATGGTTTGTCCTTTGAGTAGACAAGTGAGGAAAGACCAATAACAAGATTTTGTTTTGCCAGTTTATTGATTGTTTTGAATTTTAGATGAGCAAGTCTTCTATGCCAAAGCCAGTTGAGATTTTCAGAAGCTTTGGCAAAGAAACAAGATTCTTGTATAGAAGATGTTATGTCAAGAACATATACATCTCTTACTCTTAGAAAAATAATTACAACTTCTTTGTTAGAGTTGAAGATTGTTCCTCTTTTCTCATCAAACTAAACAATATATTTAGCATCACAGAGTTGACTGATGCTAATTAAATTATACTTAAGACCATTTACAAATGCTAACTTTGTGAAAACTATACCATTACGTTTGATAGAGCCATAAACTTTAGTTGTGCATGTAGAATCATCTTCAAACACCACTTTAAGTCCTGGTTGTTCCACATATTTGTGCAGGTAAATCTTGACACCAGTCATATGCCTTGAGCATCCCACTGGTCCAAGTTCACTTATGTGTTCCTGATGTAACACTACACTAATTACGTCAAGATGGTTGGTTTTGCTTAGGAAACTTACCTTTTAGTAGGGTGTCTTGGATAAGTTTATCATTTGTTGATTTCAGCCTAGTTGATTTTAGAGCTTCAGTCTTTTTGGCTTGAAGTGCTTCACCTCTTTTGAACCATTCAATATCATAGGATCAGTTGTTGTATGAGTTGAGCTACCATAAGCTTCACATCTTTTGAAGGCATGTTGAGGATTTCTTGGATTGATCTCTCTTTCTAGAGAGATAATCATGTTATTTGTGTCATGGTCATAACTTCCACATAATCTACATATGGGATAGTATAAACACTCATTAGATCAATGATCTATACATCCACAGTGTATGCTCTACTTGAGACTCTATTGGCTCCTGTTACTCACAATGATCCTAGAGATCCATATGTTGTTGCACGTGATGCTGCCACTGCTCCTGCTACTGATACTCGATGATTACTACCCGAAGGAGACTACACACATCTGCAGCACGTGGATCTCACCTCGTGACTTTAGTAGTTTAGTTTATTAGTAGTATCTTTCAGTCTAGTAATCACTAAACTGAATTCTTCAGTTAGTGATTTATGCCTTTTGTTTGAAAACAATTTATATCCATTTTGTGAAATATGCATTGATGTATTATACCTCTTTGTGATAATGAATGATTAAAGGCTGTTTCTTTTGATTTATACTTGTTGTTGTTGTGATTGTTGTTATTATTGTTCGTTTGTATTGAGGTGATTATGTCATTATATAAAAACAAAAAAAATTTAAAAAAAAAAAAAAAAACTAATTTGAGGATTCTTTGCTGTTTGTGATAGATTCATGCCACCAAGACCAATATTGAACAAGGGCTATTTGATCGGACTCGTAGCTGACAAGGGTCATTGCTGCTGTGGAGCAGAGCGGGAGAAAGGCAAGTAAATGCTAGAACAAGGAAACAATGGAGCTGGGGGCCAAGTAATGAAGGTGGGGCTCCAGTCTGCTCGAGAATGTCTTTCTGGATCATGAAATGCAACCTACGGTTTCCACGGGACTCGAGGGAGCTGTCGAGTCTAAAGTAGGTGGGTTCGAGAAGACGGAAATGTTTTTGGAATAATGTGGATAGTGCCTGAGCGCCAAATAGGTCAAATTTGCTGCATGCCAACTTCAAAGGGCGTTTGCCTTGACGTGGTGGTGGAGTCTCCAGGTTGCGATTGATGGGATTGGAAGTTGCTAATCAGGATCGTTGGTCTGAAATAGAAGGTTAATGAAGAGGAATTTTGACCCGTGAGGAAGTGCAGCGAATGGTAGCTACGAAACTGAGGGAATTTGATGGCTCAGGATGTTTGGACATAACTGCTTTACACAAGCGCTTTTTCATGAGTGGTATCTACTTGTCCTGAAAATGGTAACCGTGTGATCGCAAGAAATCTGAGGCTTATTACGGGGACTAACTGTCACTTAATGGGTACAGTTATTGGATCCAAACCCATTAGCCTGAATGAAGCTGTGCGGATGGCACATGCCTTGATGGAACAAAAGGCTCAAGCTCGAATAGAAAGGATTGCCGAGGGAAATAAAAGAAAATGGGAAAGTTTACAAGGTGGTAACAACGGTAAACACCAGAAACACAACAATTGGGACAAACACCGCCATAACCAAATGAGCAACCAAGGACAGGGTAATGCCAGGCAATGACCACCGCAACCTGATGTAGCAAGGTGGTTTATGCTGGGAACAAACCGCTCTGTAATCGTTGTAAAAAGCATCACTTTGGTTATTGCAATGTGGTATGTAACAACTGTGGAAAGGCAGGCACATGGCACATTTGATAAGGGCAAAGCTATAGCTACGGGTGCTAACACATGACCAACTGTGACGTGTTATGACTGTGGAGAAAAGGGACACACAAGGAAATTTTTGTCCGAGAAAATAGCGGATCCACAAAGGTGAAGAAGCTCGAGGACGGGCTTACGTGATTAGAGATGCTGAGAAACAACAAGGACCAAATGTAGTCACGGGTACGTTTCTACTCAACAACCGTTATGCAACTGTATTATTTGACTCAGGATCTGACAAAAGCTTCGTGAACACTAATTTTAGTCACCTGATAGACAGTTAATCCAAGTTAAACTTTGACACTAGCTATGAAGTGGAATTAGCCGATGAAAGGGTCGTTATTACTAAATTTATATCCTAAGAGAATGTACCCTGAACCTATTAAACCACTTATTTAAAATTGACCTTATGCCCATTGAGCTGGGAACTTTTGACGTAGTAGTTGGGATCGACACTTACCATTAGTCGAATTCTCCTACAATAACAGTTATCATGCGAGCATTAAGGTTGCACCATTCGAAGCCTTATATAATATAAAACTTAAACGGCGCAAAGTGTTAGATCCGCCAGTTTGCTGGAGTGAGGTTGAGATAGCCTAACTCTCAGGTTCCAGAAATGTACGGGAGACAACTGGAAGATAGTGCAATTAAAAATTGGTTTTGACTGTCTAAGCGTCAGACAAAGTTATGCGGTATGTGAGGCGCAAACCGATGATTTCAAGTGGTGTGACTTGGTACTTGTTAAAGGTATCGCCTTTGGAAGGGCGTAATTCGCTTTGGCGAAATTGGTAAAGCTGAGTTCTCGATAATTGGCCATTCAAAATCATAGAAGGAATGGTCACGTGTGGCATACAAGTGGTGCTTCATGATAAACTTCGTGGAATGCATAAACACCTCCATGTTTTCGAATCTCAAGAAATGTTGAGCGGATGAAAACTTGGTTTATACTCTTGAAGAGATCCAACTCGACGACAAATTGCCACTGTATTGAGGACAGTAGGATCATGGACCCGCGAAGTGAGCAACTCAAGCAGAGTCGAATTCCTATTGTCATGGTTACGATGGAATTTAGATGAGGTCCAGAAATACAATTGGGAAAGGAAGGATTTCTTCAAAAGAAATTACCCGCATCTTTTCTCGAGTGACAAGAAGACAAGATTGAGGAATCGAGCACCGGGACGGCGCTCCCTTAAGGAGGGGAGGATGTAACATTCCGTATTTAAGGTCATTACTTACCCCGAGCTTTAATTCTATTTTCATTTTTAAGCGAGTTATTAAATTTTACGTTTACCCGATTTAGTAAGAAATTTCTCGTTTTAGCTTTGCGTGAGCCGGTAATTGAAATCTATTCCGTCTTCGCATCATAAGTGATTTAATAATCTCATATTATTCCCCAATAATTATAATACTCATCATTTTCATTTTCCGTTGTGATTCGCGTTCCCTAAAATTCTTGCTAAAACTCGCGTTTCTACCCTTAAACCTTACTTTTTCTTTTATAACCTTATCCTACACTTTAATTAAACTCTTACAAATAAAAATCAAAAAAATATATAATTTTTCCCTCCCCCCAAGAGCCCTAAAACCGGATTACCCAACACCACACTCCACATCTTCCATTTTTC
>BQNB010060805.1:27500-31621 GCA_026074375.1 Tanacetum coccineum
TGACGAGGCTCTATGAGATTATGAGCAATTAACGGCTTAGATTAGTGTTTAGAATGTAAAAAGGTCTTGAGGTATTAGTGTATGGTTGACGTGTGTTGAAACATATAAGTTTTTAGTTACAAGACCAAGTGCACTTCTTTGTTTAATTTTTTTATATTACTCTCTACCAATTGTGATAAATCAGTTATCTTGCACTTCGTGAATATTCAAAAGCCCAAACTCTACTAATTGATGTAGGCTGGAATAATGTGGATTTAGTGAATAAAGGCTTTGTTATGTGTCATAGTTGGTCTTGACGTAGAACTTTGGCCTTCACCTCTCAGCAATTAGAATGCGCACTAATGATAGGTGGTTTTTTTGTGTTTTGTAACCATCAATTATTGATTTAAATTTTTGGACAATTAGGTTTTGTTTGCTCTGTCAGTAGGTAGTTGATTGGTCAAAAAAGAGAAAGACTTTAGTTTTACTTGCACGTATTCTGTTAAACTGATATAGAATAAAGCAAAGTTAAGTTAGTTGCTACTCAAAAGTTGTGTAAGATTATTTGTGAACTGCCTTCATTATAAATACTACAATCACATTCTACATGGTTTTATTTCATTGTGTTATTGTTGACGAAACTATTTCACATCGAATATCTATTGCAGGTTACATGGAGGTTGAAGCATGCAAAGGATCAGAAGATTAGCAGACTCGATGGTGAGAATAACATGAACACTGATGTACTTCAGATATATCTTATGTTCATTTTTTTAATTCCTTATAATGTTGTTGCTAATGGAAATGAGGATTAATCATAAAAAGTAATTTTTAATAAATGCATAACCTATATATAAGTTCTACTTATGTTAAATATTATGGTTCTATGCTTCACCGTCAATTTTGCTGACAAATAGTATTGTCTCTAAAAATTTGTTAAAGGATCTCAAGAAGAAAGACAGCGAGATAGCTGCAAGCTTACAAAGCTGACTCGAGGAGAAGGGAAGAGGTATATTTTTGTATTCGTATGTATGTAACTATACGTTTTGAGTCCGTAGATTTCACCTAGGCATATGTAAGTTAAGAAAATTTAAAGTTTTTATAATTATTTGATTAATGATGTGCAAATAGTAACAATAATCACACTTAAGCACTCATCCAAACACCCTGGGCAAAAGCTCCCTTTTCTATTCTATCAATAAAAAGTCATGTTTTTGCGTCATTGGCGTGTTACTTTTTGCGGACCAGTGTGATATTTGTTTTCTGGACTACAAATTTTGTTGCAGTAAAAAGAGCAGAAACGGCTGCAAGAAGAGGCAAAAAAGGAAAAACGACGTGGGACTGAATTAAAAAACAGTTGAGAAAGTAACAAGAAGAAGCGAAGAAAGAGGAGAAAGAACATTAGCGTCGTGAGAAGGAAGAAGCTGAACAAAAAAACAACTTGCTTTGCAAAAACATACATCAGTGATGGAGCGATTCCTTAAAAAGAGCAAAAGTGGCTCACCGACTGTTAACAGCCCAAACCAAAGACGTGTTGCTGAAGGATGCTGTGATTGACATGGGTATGACAATTGATGTGCATACTGAGCGCTATCACACACTCGGTTATTAACGATAATGTCATAATAATTGCATTTAGCCTGCATGATTAGGCCCTAATAAGTCATTTGAGTTCTCGGGAGCTGCTTATCAAATGCAGCAAGAACTTTTATGGTTCAAGGTACATGTTTCTCCTAATTAATGCTTTATGAATTTTAATCCATAATATTGTTGCACCAAAATTGCGTTGCAAGTTTTCATCATAATTTTTTTAGTTAATAATTCTACTTCAATGGTGTGAATACATTATAAAATTTTGCATCCTGTTTGAATTTACAATAATCAGCATGTAAAATGATTGTATACAAACATGGTTACTATAATCTAATAAAAATATATTATGATTCCAAGTATTCCGTCAAAAATAGATTAAAACCTGTTGAGTGTATTAACAAAAACCCTACTCACACCATCGAGATATATTAATGATGAAAGTATAATAAAACTTTGAAAATAAACTTTTTCCATTTGAATAAAATTAATCATTAGAAGTATAGGATAGTGTGAAGATGATTTGAGAAAAACAAAACATCTAATCTCTTAAATATGCTAAACTTTAGAAAACATCTAATCTCTTAAAGGGTGTTTGGTATTGTTCTTCTAATGAGTTTTTTTGCTAACAAAAGATATGTTGTTTAGAGAAAAAGTAACTGAGATAAGCAATTCGCAATAGGCCAATTCCAAACACCCTTTAACATCTACTTTTTTTATCTTATTAATCAGTTGTTGATTTTAAAAGCGGTTGGTATGGTTGCTGCTGTGGTTCACATGGGGGTGAGTGACATTGATGGTTGGACCACATAAAATAAAATGTAGTAAGGTATCAGCTTTTTTATCTTTTTACCATTATTACATTGTTAACCCTTAACGTTATAACACCTTTGATTGTTCATTTGTTCTTATATGTAGTGTCAACAGGCCTCAGGATCTCCGGTGATATCACCATCTTTACGCTTCGAGTTCATCGACACTATTGGCACATCTTCATGTGTTTTGTGCAACGCCTCCAGACGCATCGAGGAGATGACAATATCACAAACGCGTACCAGTGAACCTATGGCTGAGGATAATTCACATGTTGTAACAGGTGAGATCAGAATAGCTGATTTAGATATACCTTATGTTACAGTAATGCAATGCCACTTAACTGAAAATGGCGTATATAAGAATTTAAAGATTGCTTGCACCTATCATTTAAAATACAACCCTGCATTCTAAAATGTTCAGCTTATTAGCTAATTAAGGTTTCCTTTCCATTAGTTAATTTGACCCATATGTAATAAGCTTAATTGTATTAAGGGTGTTTGGTATTGTGTTTTGGAGGTAACATGTTGGCATGAAATACTCAAATTAGATAACCAGCTTTAACGAGATGGGATTGAGGATATGTGTTTTCGTTGTTTAAGTGTTTGGTAATTTTGACTGATTATTTGACCCTAAATAATCAGATAATTAGAACCAGTGTGACAATAACCAAACACCAGAGGACTAGAAACTAATTGTCATTGACTTTAGAACAAAAGAAATTACATAATCACTTTGAAATTGCATTGCCAAACACCCTGTCATCATTTTTATTTAGGGCTCCGGTTAGCATTCCTAAAACTCTATCTAACCCTAATTTAATATTCAGTTAAACTTGGAGAGGATTGTGCTGTCTTTAATGATATGTTTGAATGTTGCCAAATATATGTTGGTGCAACTATTGGTAAGGTATAATCTTGAATAGTATTTTATTGTATTTGAAATTTTAGATTTTGTGTATATATCAGACTTAACCTTTCTTGTAGATGTTGCACACAGATTAAATAATCGGCTTTGTGACATTGCCATTAATTGGTCTGGTGGATTACAACATGCCAAAAAGTGTGAGGGTCGCTTTTGTTATGGTCTGGTTCCTGTTATATCAATGATTTGGTTTTGAAAGTTTTAGAGCTTCTCAAGTGTCATGCACAGGTTCTGTATATTGATATAGATGTCCATCATGGTGATGGTGTAAAGGAAGCCTTTTACTTCACTGACAGGTAACACGTCTCGCACTGTCCTTGATTTTACGTTCGAGATTAAATTCGTAATTTCACCTTTTTATTTTTAGATAGTAGTTGTAGAAAGCATAATTAAACCAGAACAAAATTGAAATTTAGATGATTGAACATTTATTATGTAATTTTCATGTATATTCAAAAGCACAAACCGGGTCTGTGACTCGTTAATTAGATTATTACTATTTAGATCATTTTTGTTATACGTTAAAGTATTGATGTATAGTGTAATGGAAAGTCTGTGTGTTTTTCTTTGTTAAATATCTGATGCAGACATATTGAAATGATACATAAGTTTAGATAGATTAATTACACAGTGTGTCATGACTCATGATTAATTACAAGTTTGACGGATGTTGCATGTTTTGAATGCATTGACACTCTTTGTATTGATCCCTTTTGAACAGATCTTACTTAGCTTGTTGTAGGTTCCATGATCATTCATACAAACCTTAACAATGATGTGTAGAATCAAGATGCAGGAAAATAAAGACTTTATTG
>BQNB010060806.1:0-36769 GCA_026074375.1 Tanacetum coccineum
ACAAATATATTCTATTCTATACTAAAAGTTCTTATATTTAACCAATAAATATACATAAAAGCATTGATAACGCATATAAAAACATGTATACTTTGAGCATTATCAGAAACCCTAATGCCTTCGATCTTGAACAGATAACAAATCTAGGATAAAACCAAATTAGAACATGAATATTAACCAAGATCCATCACAGAACCAGTGCAGGACACAAAAAAAAAAGGATGATTGGGGGTAGGATCGGTTTAGGGTTTTTCTTGTCTCAAATCTCCAAAATCGCCTAAAGGGTTAGGAGGACTTTATTTTTTCCCTATTCATTCTCTTCTTCACTCACTCACTCACTCACACATACTCTCATTTAAATTTCAAATCACACACACACACACTCAAAGCTTTATCTATACTCTTTAATCACACACTCGCTAGTTTGAAATTCAAATTTCACACACTTCACCAATCTTCCTATGCACACTTTTCCAACTCACTTTTCCCAACACTCAATTTTGAAATTTAAATTTGAACTAAGGCTCCTATCCATCACATCATTTCCAACTCACTCTTTACTCACAACTCTGACACTATACAATTTAAATTTGAAATTCAAATTTTCTCCCTCACAACATCCACCATTTCTCACCAAGTAAAGCATATTCCCTTGGCATATTAGTTTCTCTCTTAACCATGCCAACTTACTCACTTAATCATGGTTAATTTCTAACCAATCCAAGTACACATGAGGAATACCCAAACATACTCTATGTCCAATGGTTCTTCTCTTTCTCTTTGAAATTGGACAAACATTCCCAAATTTTCTTTTAAACACTTGACAAACTTTTTTACCAAATGGTTATTTAATTTGGTTGACCTTGAGTGTAAGAATAATGGAAAGGTCAAAGCCTGAAGTACAATTGGGGTTTTAAAATGCCAAAAACCCCAAAACTGAATTGGTCTTTTAACGTGCTAGCACGCCAGCAGCGCGCCACTCTTAAAATGTTTTTTTACCATTTTGGGGTTTTGGCCTATAAATTACCCCCTGTGGCTCTTTATTCCTCACCTTTTGCCGTTCTTTCTTTCCTCTCTTTTCTTTTATCTATCCTCTAAGACTTTTTTGGGTAATCGGTTAAAGTTTCCCCGGTAAATGTATTACTCCAAAAAAACAGTTAAGTAAATCATGTCAGCCCATTATATAGGCAAGCAAACGCACCAAAAGTGCTTCAAAACTAACCACTCATAAGAAAGACATGCTAATCTTATAAACTAAATAAAAGAAGTAAAACTCTACTTCCTAACATGGTTATTCAGACGGATATCAAACTGGTCACAAAAGGCATGCATCTGCTCATGTAAATCATAAATCTGAGCCTTGTAACCATCAAACCAATCAAGATCATCTTTAAGGAATCCTCCTCTACTAGTCGAAGCAATATATCTCACATTTCATCATCAGGCATCGCAACTTCATCATCATCAGACTATACCCCTTGGTCCCCCTAACGATACTCGCAATCTCATCCACAACCTTTTTCGAAGCCACATTAAAGGCACTAGGTATAGATGTCGATTTATTTACCTTCATTTCTGGCGGTTTCCTATGCTCATCCACAAGCATAAGTTTTCCATCCACCATCTCTCTTTCAAGGTCATTAATCCTAGCTACCACAAGGGTAGCATTATTACTAGGAGTTTGATTACCCCATCCTTCTTTCTCATCCACCAAGGTACTTAATGTTTCAAATAAATTCAAAGTAGGAGTAGTAGCCTTATCAGTCATTTGTACCTTTGGATTCCCATTAGCCTTTGCTGCCTTTTTAGAAGAAACCAGACGGTAAACAAAAGTAGACTTAGGTTTCAAGCCAACCGGAGGTCCATGAACAGGTTGATGCGGCATCTTGGGATTCTTTGATATATCCGATACGATTTTATTAGGACAATCATCTAAGACGTGTCCAAAGACCTTGCATCCTCAACATCTAGGAGGTGCCCACTCGTATACAATATGAATAATGCTCTTAATAAACCCCTCATGACTGAATTTTTGAATAACAACTTGTTAGTCCCACTTGAATGGATCTTGAATTCCTTAGCTTGTGTATGGTTTAGTTAGGTAAGATAAATCCTATACAACTATGGTAGAAACTTTGTAAAATATATCAAAGATTATGCGGAATCTAATCTTTTATCAATAAGAAGAATATGCAATATAACAGTAATTCTAATGAACACATAGATTAACAAACAAAGATTCAATATATTAATACGAATACTCTAACTAGTATTAGGGTTACAAAACCTTGAAGCTATAACAATATCAAAACAAAATATATCAAACACTATTCCCTAGGACCTCCTTTTATACACCAAGGAGTCCTAGTTGATTTACAATATATTCCTAAAATGTAGAATATTCTAAAAGATCTATTCTATAAATAACAATCCTTATCAACTAAGTAATCTTGATCTCCAATCAATCTTTATCTTTTCTCTGAGCAGTCTTTATCCTTTCTCTAATAGTAGAAAATCTTCTAGTAGTCTTAATCTTTTCAACAGTTGTAACTTTGTAATAGCAGCATTAACTTTGAACACCGACAGTAGTAACTTATACACCAGCAGCATTAACTATGTACAAGTAGCATTAACTACTTATAATATTTTCTTTAATCTTCTCCAGCAGTACTAACTTTACTGTAGTAGTACTAACATATACTAGCAGTACTAATATACACTAGCAGTACTAACTACTTAGCATATTTTTAATTAAAGTTAATGAACAACACTAACTTTATGCTAGCAGTAGTAACACAAACCTTATCAGCAGTAACTCTAAGATCATCAAGAAGTCTTTTAATCCTAACAATCCTCCCCTAAACTTGATATTCTTCTTCAAAATCTCATGTTTCTTCATTGAAAGCTTTATTAATCACTAGGAGGATGCTTCCAAACACTTCATTGATTCTTGAGTTGTTTTGTGATGAGCTTAAGAAGCTGATAGCACATTTCATTCCAATGATCAGCTTTAAGCTTCTTGTTCAACATATTAGTAATTGTTGGTGCTGTAAGAGGATATCTCTTTTCTACCAACATATAAATGTGTACATTTTGCTTCCTCAATGAATGTACTCGACATGAGTCATATAGCTTCCATTCTAATACTCTGTACTCTGATTGAGTTTTCCATACTTGATCTTCAACATGTGGGTCAGACATTGTCTTCAAATCTCTATATAAAACTAAATCCAAGTCCTCCACTGGTCTTGTTGATCAATACTTAGCTTTTACCAACTTGTACAAAGTTTCCAAGTCTTCCTTGTCAAAACTGTTAAGCATATGACTGAACACTAAGTACGTATTTGAACTTCCATCAGCCCAGATTATCTGGTAATAGCTTTTCTTTCCTTCTTTGTGGATCTTCTAGTCAATTATGCTTGGAGGCTTAGTAGCCAAAGGAATAGCATCAACTGCTACATCCTCTTCATCAGGAATGACTTCCATCAGACTTTTAAGCTCTGCTCTCTTCATCAGGAATGACTTCCATCGGACTTTTAAGCTCTGTTGTCTCTTTATCTTTATCCACCTTCTGCTTCTTAATACTTTCTTGTTCTAGCTCATCTCCTACTATCTTTGAACTGCTCTCTTGTGCTATCTATGTATTAGCTTTCTTTGAACTTCATTCAAACAACTCAGTTCTGTAGTCAACAAAGGTATTAACCCTTTTCATTGCTTTGTCAAATAATTCTTGAATATTTGCAAAAGACTTGCTCTTTAAATCTTTGGGCTTCCATCCTTCCATGTTTTTCAAATAAGTACACATGATACTCCTTTGTTGAGCTTTTGTTGGTGGTCTATTCTTTTTCTCTTCTGCTCTTTTTGCTGCAAAGTGTTCCTTCTTTTCTCTAAGAGTTGTTGAAACAATATAGCCCTTTCTTCAATGGTCAACTCTTCTTGTTCTCTTGCTTGCAATCTTTCACCTAATAATTGATCAGCCTCAATCTTTGCCTGTAGTTCATCCCATGTTTCTTTTAAGGCAATGTTGGCTTTAGCTTTCTCTCTTTCAATCCTTTCTTATTCATCAAATTCAGCTTGTAACCTTTGAACCACTTCCTCATCCAGCCTGAATTGATTTTCTTTGATAGTTTCTTCATAGGTTCAGGTTTAATCATTTTTGCTTTACCCTTGTCCTGAATCTTTGCTTGTAATGGTTGTTGTGAAGAAACTATTGGTGTAGGTGCTTGCTCTTGTTCATGAATAACAAGCCCTTTAGGCATGGGTCTTGTGCTAGTAGCTGTAATTATTGTAGTAGCAGTTGTTGTTGTAAGTGTTGGTGTTGTTGTTATTGATTCACTTGGCTCTTCTACAACATTAGCTTTATCCTGAACTTTTGCACTTTTTAAAGCTGCAAGTGCTTGAGCTAAAGTGACTTCATCAACACTTAATTTCACATCTTTATCAGATACTCCTTGTTCTGCAACAAATACTTCTTCACCAGCAAGATCACTTACATCAAACATTATATCATCACCATACCTCCCCTGAGTTTCATCAACCAATGTAATCTTTGGATCTTTATCAATGTCATCAATTTTCCTCCCCTGTTTGGATGAATCCTCCTGATCACCCAAACTAGCTTCATCAGAGGAAACTATTCTTGTAGATCTACCAACCTTGTATAATTTTTTGAGCTTGTGAGTTCTTGACCCTCCTTTCTTCTCTAACTTCTTGACTCTTAGTTATAAACTTGTAATCTCGTAAGCTTGAGCAGCCTTTGGTTTCTCCAGATTAATAACTCTATTTTGCAAGTTCGTACATAATTCCATCAATTCCTGAAGTTTCAAACTATCCTTACCACTTCGAAGTATGTTACCTCTTGCGAGAAATGGATCATTGGAAAATTTAGATACATACTCAAACCTAGTCTGAGCAATTGTATCCCCTATGGTTTCTTGGCGCCTGGGACCACCACCTGAACTAGTTCCTAGGGAACTTGGATCATTAGGTGTTTCCTTGGATTGGGTCTTATTGATGTTACCCCTGTCCTGCTCTACATTTAAGCTAGTAGCAGTAGTGGCAGCCCTTTCCAAATTGTCATCCATCTCCTCATTGACAGCCTCATATACAACATTGGCTATAGGACCACTAGGCTGAGGTACTTCAGTGTCCTTTCTCTTTGGCCTTCTTGATCTTTGTTTCTTTTGGGGTGGAGATGTTGATGGTTGAATAATAGTGGGTGTGTGATACGGATAAGTTGGTATTGCTGAACCTTCACCCATTTCAGCTTGATTTTGCACCACCATTGTTGGAAACAAAGGTGTTTCCATTCTTGAAAAACCTTTTCTTACCCTCTTCATATTTCTAAAGATCTTCTTAGTGTGAGAGGGTGTAACATAAATCCTCTTGTGACTTGACATCCCCTCCAGTTGTTGTATGAATAAGGAATTTCCATTATAGAGAAAAGAATGCCTTATAGAATGTAAGCTTTTGTGAAAGTTTTCATACCCCATCCTTGTAAGTTCTTCAAAAATGGTAGTATTTGGCAAGCAATCTATACCTTCCTCATCATTCAGTTGACGGTCACTTCTAATAGATGCTTCAGTAACAATTATCTTCTTCCAATCCAGTAAGGCTTGTAACTGTACTTCCTCATTGATAGTTTTTGCCTTGACAGTAGCCCAGAATTGTTCAATACATGAAGTATAGATCGTAGGATTAACCGTTAGTGCATACTTGATAGTGTGTGCATTAAGAAAATCCACTATCTGCTCAAACCCTTCACTTTCAGTGGGTCTAGCAAAAAACACGACTAAATTGTGAGTATCAGCAAATTGTAGGGTCATCATTGTGTTGGATTTTGATGATGAATGATGAAATTGAGTTAGGGTTTGTGATTAGAGAGTATATGATTGAATGAAATCGATTAAATGAGTGAATGAGAACCTTAATTGAAGTATTTATGAAACTACCCTCAACAACATTAATGTTCACTAGCAGTTGTAAGTTATGCCTAACAGCATTAACTTTCAACAGCAGTAGTAAATTTATGCCTAGCAACATTAACTTTCCTCGGCAGCAGTAAGTTTATGCCTAGCAGCATTAACTTTCCCCAGCAGCAGTAAGTTTATGCCTAGCAGCATTAACATTGAATCACCAGTATTAACTCCAATTCCATTCTAATCAACTTTTCAATCATCAAATTAACATTTTAGCTCACAAAACGCTTTGTCTATTTTTGATTTCTCTTAATTCTTTTTACTCAGAATTCTCTCTTTCTGTTTTTAAACAACTCTCTTTCTGTTTTTCAACTCACAAATTCTCTCAATTCTTTTACTCACCAAAAATCTCTGTATGTTTTTATTCCACACATCTCTCTTTCTGTTTTTATTCTCACCAACTCTCTCAATTCTTTTTCTCATAATTTTCACAATGTTAATTATACCAGCAGTATTAAGTATAACTAACAGCATTAACTTAGCAGTATTAAGTATAACTAGCAGCACTAATTGTACTTAACAACAAAGACTTTTAATGACATGAATAACAATACTAATTCATACAAAATTCTACAAAAACATAAAGAGATAAAAGATTTTAAGGATTTAGCATTCCAATACTAGCAATTAAATATTAAAATCTACTTACATCAAAAGCTTTTGTAAGTAAATCTGCAACATTCTTGTCAGTATGGATTTTAACCATTTGAATCAACTTCTTTTTATTGCAATCCCTAATAAAGTGATGTATAATCTCTATATGCTTCATTTTTGAATGAAAAACAGGATTCTTAATTATGCAAATAGTACTTTTATTATCAATAAAGATTTTGGTATGCAAGAAATTGTACCCACAATCAAGTAATTGATTTTGAATCAAAAGCACTTGTCTACAGCAACTAGAAGCAGCTACATATTCAGCTTCTGTTGTGGAATTTGCAACCACTGTCTGTTTCTTGCACTGCCATGATATTAATCTACTTCCAAAGAAATTGACAACCTCCTGTTGTAGACTTCCTATCTAAGCTTGCTCCAGCATAATCACTATCACTGTATGCTACCAAATCAAAAGGTGAATCTTTTGGATACCAAAGACCCAATTTTGGTTAACCTTTTAAGTACCTTAAGATCCTTTTTACAGCATGAAGATGTGAAATATTTAGGTTGATTGGTATCTTGCACAGCACACAATGCACAAATAATTTCAGGTCTTGATGAAGTAAGATAATCAAGTGAACCAATCATTGATTTATATAATATGAACAGCTACTGTCTTACCATCTTCATCCTTGAGCAAAAGCTTTTGAGTTTCCATAGGTGTGCTTGCTGTCTTGACATCAGTAAAACCAAATTTCTTCAAAATCTCAGTCACATACTTGTCTTGACTGATAAAAAATCCCATCATTCTTCTGCTTTACTTGCAGTCCTAAGAAGAATATGAGTTCTCCTATAGAACTCATCTGAAACTTCTTATGCATCATCTTCTCAAACTCAGTGCATAATGACTTCTTTATAGAGCCAAAAATGATATCATCTACATACACTTGAACTAACAGAATATCACCTTTGTCCCTTCTGATAAACTGGAGTCTTGTCTATCTTTCCTCTCTTAAACCCATTGTTCAACAAATAAGTTGAAAAAGTTTCATACCAAGCTCTGGGAGCTTGATGCAGTCCATAAAGTGCCTTTTCTACTTTGTATACTCTATCAGGGAAGTCTGGATCTTCAAATCCTGGTGGTTGACAAACATAGACTTCCTCTTCAATCTTACCATAAAGAAAAGCACTCTTGACATCCATCTGGTACACCACAAAGTCTTTAAATGAGGCATAAGCTAAAAATAGCCTAATTGCTTCAATTCTTGCAACAGGGGCAAAGACTTCGATCTTTAGTCAATCCCTTCTTCTTGTGTGTACCCTTGAGCAACCAATCTTGCTTTATTTTTAATCATAATTCCTCTTTCATCCTTTTTATTCCTGAAGACCCATTTAGTCAATAGCCCTTTTTCCATTTGGTAAATCCACTAAAGTCCAAAATTCTTGTAACTTGAATTGTAGAAGCTCTTCCTGCATAGCCTCTATCCAGCTTGGATCCTTCAATGCATGAATTACCTTTTTGGGTTCTTCTTGTGATAAAAAGCAAGCAAACAAGCAATTTTGAAAGTCTTTATGGTTTGTTCTTTGCTGAACTGAACTAAACAAACCATGTTCTTCTAAATTCTTTGTCATTCTTCTTGTTTGAGGTGCTGAATTCAAGTCTCCAATAATTTGTTCAACTGGATGATCTTTGTGTATTCTTGTAGTTGGAATAGGACTGACAGGCATAAATGCATCTAAATTGTTCATGTCAGCCTCTGCACCAACATCTTCATCATCATCTGAATAAACAATATCTTCCAATTCAGGCATATTTAGATCATCTGGAAGTTCAATGCTTGTTTTTCCAACAACATTAACTTTATTTGTGCTAGCAGCATTAACAGGGTTAGTGTTGTTAACATTAACATCCTTCTCTTAATCATCTCTTTCATCCTCTTTACTTGGAACACCACCTTCTTTTTTTGGTTCTTCAGTAACTTTCTTTTCATCATCTCCCTAAGGTTGATCCTAGCATAAGGGAGAACTCTTTAAACTTGAGACGAATGGTGGATCAGCTGTTCATAATAGGTAGCAGATAGTTAATCTTTGCCAGGTACTGTCTCCATTCTAGCTTTACCTGCATCATCACATGCTTTTGTAGATAAATAAAAAACTAATCACTATGCTTTACCATTAGACTGATTTTCTTGCAACAACTGGCTTTTAATTCATTGACTTGTTAGTGCATCAAATATCAAAAAGGCATTTTGGTTCCACTTCTTTTAATATAGGTGTGTTTTCCACTAATATGGACATGCAGTTCTCTTCATACTATCCTAGTTCTACTGCTTGATACTCTAATGCTTTTCTATTGATTGGTGTTCACCCAAATAAATAATCCTTCAACAGCCTTACCATTAAACTTGCCTAAGTGATCTATGATATTAAGAATTGTAACAAGACACCCAAATGGTCTCATAAATCCTAAAGCTGGTTTTCTACCAAGAAAAAGTTCATAAGGGGTCTTGTTATGAAGCTTAGTTACTAATACCCTATTTTGCACATAGCAAGTAGTATTAACTGCTTCAGCCCAAAAAGTATTTGGTAGTTTAGAATCAGCTAGCATTGTCCCATTGCAGGGGCCCCTTCAATATTAATGTTCTATTTTTCCTCTCAGCTACTCCTTTTTGTTAAGGAGTTCTAGCTACACTAAATTCTCTCTTAATACCTTTTCTTTTACAAAACTGATTCATCTCCTTATTCTTGAACTCAGTTCCATTATCACACTTAATAACCTTAACCCTTTGATCTATTAGTTTTTCCACTCCAGTTATAAAGGACTTAAGAATGCCACTAGTCTCATCCTGTGAAGATTAAAGAAACGTTGATAATCTTCTAGGACCGTTTAAGCTATCTATGATATCAATAACATTGATAATATATTTTGCACAGCGGAATTAACACATAAAGAACAATGTTGTAAACAAGGTTTTACCAAACATTCCAAGCCCTAATATTATTTGATCAGAATAATACGGTTACATCAATGAACTGTAACAGGAAATCATAAGATCTTGAGGACTAAACCTAAATTATGGCGTCTACATCTCTACGCCTAGAATACACACACACACACACACACACGTTTAGGTACAGGAACTCACAAATTGTACATCTAAACCTAATGACCTGTATCCCATTATATAATAGAGATATTAGGTTTACAAAGGATAAGTATTAGGAAACAACTAAATCTTCCTAACTTTTATAATTATCTTCTTGGGAATCTTCTGTAATCTTCCATCTTTTGAAGAATTCCTCCTTTGTCTTTTAAGTCCTTCATCTTTCTTACGTTTTGTCTTATTAAAACCCAAATATAATTTCCAACTATCTTCCATTAGTTGATAATGAAAACCTAAAATAAGCACGGAGCATTCTTCCCTGAAGCTAAATATATTATGGAAGAAATAGAACTATACCACCAAGGATCTTCAAGTTGCAAATCATTTTGTAACTCCTTCTTTCCCTTTTTGTCATAATCAAATAGGAGACTAAAGTATGCAACCTTGATTTCGAAAACCACAAACCACTATCATACTTCTAATCTAGCCTTCCAACAACTCAAATTACCCTCCATGACGCACCTTAAGATAAATGAACTTGAGCAGTAGAAACTTAAACTAGCAGTAGTAATAATGACTTACAGTAGTAAAAACCTTCACCTCATGTAGCATATAAATGGTTAAACATTTTAACAATAAGCTTCCACTAAAACCCATATATTAACCATTTCTTGTATCTTTAATTCTTTAGGCTCTATGTAATGATCACTGATGAAGAAAATTAAGTATAACGAACTTGATGCTGAAGTAGAATAACCCAAACTTGTGTCTTATATCTTGTACTATCCACGTGACATCAAACTTATAAATAAATCTATGAAATATAAGTAGATCGCAACCTCTTGACAAAATCCTCATCTTCTTTGAGACAAAGACCAAAGTGATAGCAATGTGAGCATGAGCACAATAAAGTTCAATCACACACCTTTGCTGATTGTTAAGTCTTTGTCCATCGTTTCTAAGCACAAACAAAGGTTACTCCTGCTAAAAGGTATGATAAACCACAAACCTGCTGAAACTCCACTTCAACTTCCAAATAAGCAAATAAATAAACCTCTTCGTAAAACAATCTAATCAACTGAATCAAGCCTTTTAAAGTTTATGAACATTTAATTAAATTCCTATTCTGGTAGGCTTCCCCTTGATACGAAGATTACTAACAATGTGTGTGTCATCTGATATTTCATAAAACTAGCAGTATTATCATTGAAACTCGAGCAGTATTAATCACTACCAATAAGCCTAGCAGTCATAACAACTATATGCTAGCAGTATAAACATCACGAACATCATTATTCAATAACATTCACTACACAACTTGTTTAACAGTTGTAACTTTTCTTTTCAACTTTCATGACAGCCCAATTACCAAACTTGAACAATTTTTTAGCCCAATATGCAAAGAAATTTCGAATCCAGTACAATATGTTTGATAGTCCACTCAGCCCATTAACATTTGGATCCATCGACTCCAAATGTTGAGTTATATCCGACCCATGAGTTATATCCATCATGTTTGACACACAACCTAATTACGAATCAACCAGACAGTATAATCTATAAGGCGTTTTAATGTATACAAACATCATGTATTCGAATAGTAGTATCATAAATTTGACAGTACTAATTCCTTTTTGCTTGAACAGTATTAAAATCCAATAGTAACATAAAGTATACGTTACCAACAGAAACAACCACGAGCATCAGTAAAATCTCTTTCAAGTAGCATTAATACACGCCTTGTATAACACTGATGTTGTTAAGCAACGCTTTTTCTGTTACAAAACTGTCATGAATCTGTCACTAATTCGTATACTCCTTCCCCCCATACTATTTAGCGACACTTAACCTGTCACTAATCTGTTGTTAATCTTTATTCTTCTTCCATCCATTCTTTTAGCGACGCTTTAATCTGTCACTAATCTTGGCAGTATGTAATATTGGCAGTATTAACTTATATTTGAACCAATATTAAGTTCACGAAGCAAGGAGTATTAATCTTAATACCACGAACCAACATGCTCCACATTAATACTCATATAAACAACACGAACAATCAAACTATTAACCATCCAAACCGAAGCATACTGATTATCAAAATTGAATATTACATATTAATTTTGAAACTCATACCGATTGGAACTAATAACATTCAAAAACCAATAAACAAACACAAATCAAAGTTGGTTGTGTCAATCAGACGACTAAAATAAACATATCCTATACTCATTTGTATAACAACCAACACCATTACTCCATTCACTTTATTTTATAATCAAATACCCAATTAAACATAAGAATTATAGCCATATAATGATTCTAAAGGCTAACACGTACACCAAATTCATATTTAAAAATCATGTTAACGAAACAAATTCGTCAAAAAAAAAAGAACACGTGCACTAGGTATTTGTTAACAAGTGAGCCATCTGCTTTTTGCAATCCATATCTAATTTTGATAATCAAGTTATTTATTATTAGTATAAAATAACCAAATAACTTACTTGAATGGATCTAGTCAACGATTGCTAAGGTAAAAACAAATCGAACAAGGAGCTAACACAAATCAAACAATTACGGACAAACAAACTGTGATTGAGCAAAAATCGTCTCTTCTTTTTCATCAAGAACACAACCTCAATAACACCTTGTTGATCCTAGATCGAGAGCCACGAGGCTCTGATACCAATTGTGAAGATTAAAGAAACGTTGATAATCTTCTAGGACCGTTTAAGCCATCTAGGATATCAATAACATTGATAATATATTTTGCACAGCGGAATTAACACATAAAGAACAATGTTATGAACAAGGTTTTACCAAACATTCCAAGCCTCAATATTATTTGATCATAATAATACGGTTACATCAATGAATTATAACAGGAATCATAAGATCCTTGAGGCTAAACCTAACATATGGCATCTACATCTCTACGCCTGGAATACACACACACACATTTAGGTACAGGAACTCTGATTGTACATTCTAAACTAATGACCTGTATCTCTATATATAATTGAGATATTAGGTTTACAAAGGATAAGTATTAGGAAACAACTAAATCTTCCTAACTTTTATAATTATCTTCTTGGAAATCTTTTGTAATCTTCAATCTTTTGAAGAATTCCTCCTTTGTCTTTTAAGTCCTTCATCTTTCATATGTTTTGTTTATCAATTCAAATATAATCCCAACACCATCCTTTGTAGCATGAGAAGATTAACCCAAACTATACCTATTGTATTCCTCTGTGACAACTAGGCTATAATCTTTTCATTAAGCTTTTTACAAATGTTGGACCAAAAAAATCCATGTGCAACATATGTAAAGGTTGGCTGATTGAACTTACTGTTTTGGACTTACAAGAAGCTCTATGTTGCTTTTCCTTTTGACAAGCAACACAGGTTTGATGAATTTCAAAACGTTTTGAAGGTAAACCTCTTACAAGATTTCCCTTAACCAGTTTATTCATAGTTTTGAAATTTATGTGTCCAAGCCTCCTATGCCAAAGTTTAGATTCATCAGATGTGGCTTTTGCAAAGAGACAAGTTAGACCTCCTTTAGGAACAATTTCTTTAATTCAACACTATACATATTGTTCTTTCTAGGAACTTTAAGTAAAACATGACTTTCATCAGTTAACTTAAAGTTTAGAGATAAAACAATACATTCAGTGTCATTAAAGAGAACACTATTCTTTTTGTCACACATTTGTGAGACACTAAAGAGGTTAAACTTTAACTCTTTTACAAAATACACATTTTCAAAATCTAAATTACCAGTTTTGATTGTACCTCTGTCTGTGATTTTCCCTCCTTTAGGGTTACCTCCAAAGGCAACATATCCTCTAATCAATTTCTTCAAAGTTAGTAAGATAGGACATGTTTCCTGTCATGTGCCTTGAGCATCCACTGTCAATCACTCCTTTCTCCTGCAAATCTTGCTGTGGATTGCCCTGCACATAAGGTAAGAAAATCAGTCTCTTTTGGGGACCCAAGCCATCACTGACTTGGATCTGCCTTGTGCATCAATATAATCAAACCTTTTTAGAATGGTTGATGCACTGTTGTGTTTAGAAACATGGTCTATTACTTTAGTCTTTGGTTTCCAAACCCAACAAGCTAAGGCCTTAACAGCATTAACCTGGTTTCCCTTAACAGCATTAAGTACTGCTTTTGGCCTAACAACATTAATAATTGCTTTTAGCCTAGCAGCATTAATATTTTTATATTTAACAATATTAACCTTTTGATTAAAATTACTGTTTTAAATGCTGTATTCTTGTTAATGGGCCTTATAACAGTTGAATACGCTTTATTAAAAATATTTGTCATTGGTCTTGCACTATTCACTATTGTTCTTGGTTGAGCAGTATTAACTGGTCTAGCAGTAATAAGTAATACTAGGCCAAACCTCATTATTACTGCTTTGGAAACCTTGTTCCACTTTTTGTGGACTTGGGGTGAGTCATTCTAGAAAAATTTTGGTGATTCACCCTTTGAGTATAGTTCCGCACTGGTTTTACCAACTTTTTATTATTAAACTATCTCTGATGGTTATTATAATCATACTACAGGTGATCAAAACTTCCACACACATAACAAGCTTTGTTAAAAATCTCAAAATTACTTCCTAGTTTTTGTGTCATCATATTATTCTAGTTTCTTTGGTGTCCTCTAGGACTATTTGTGTTTAGCCTGTTTTGATTACCTTGTTTAACTGTTGTTTTCCTAGGAGTTTTTACTTGCTCTTTCGATTTACCAAACTTTATTTTAGCAAAACTATGTTTAACAGATTTCTTTTTAATCTTAGCCCGAGGCACATCTTCTTCCTCACTATCAGACACCCAATCCTCAATAATTGGAGCACTATTATCCTTCCTAACAACCTTAGGCTCGTCTGCACTAGCCTTAGCTTCACTAGTCTCAACTACAGGCTTCTTAACTATAGGTTCATTCACAAACTCTTTTAGTCCAGAGAATGACAAATCAGGTTTTGGAGGCATAAAGTTTCCTGTATAGGGTGGTGGAACAGCATTATACCCTAAACCTGTTTTGCACTTATTAACTATTTGACAACGCTTTTTGAGAGCGCAAGGTATGATCGAAACTTATTGAACGCAAAGACTACAACAAGTAACTCTTTCTCAGTAATCGTATAATTTCGTTGTGCATTGTTCAGAGTTTTGCTGAGAAATGGATAGGACGGAAATGTTTTCCTTCGCATTGTCCAAGTACAGCTCCAACAGTGAAATCACTTGCGTCACACATAAGTTCAAACGGTTGCGACCAATCTGGTGAAACCATAATCGGTGCATTCGTTAACTTTTCTTTTAGCATTTCGAATGCCTTGATGCATTCTTCATTAAAGTCAAAGACTGAGTCTTTTTCGAGAAGTTTTATCATCGGACGGGAGATTTTGGAAAAATCTTTGATGAATCGGCGATAGAATTCTACATGTCCTAAAAACTCATAATGGCTTTGACGTTAGTGGGTGGTGGAAGTTTGGCTATCACATCGATTTTTGCCTTGTCAACCTCTAATCCTGCACTAGAGACTTTGTGACCTAGCATAATTCCTTCTGTCACCATGAAATGACTTCTCCTAGTTTAGAACAAGATGGGCTTGTTTACATCGAATGAGCATTTGTTCAAGATTTGTTAGACAAGAATCGAATGAATCTCCAAATATTGAAAAATCATCCATGAAAACTTCCATGGAGGTTTCAAGCATGTCTTGAAAGATAGCGATCATGCACCTTTAAAAGGTTGTCGGTGCATTACAAAGACCAAAAGGCATATGCTTGTAGGCGTAGGTTCCATAGGGACATGTGAATGTGGTCTTTTCCTGATCGGCAGGTTCGATTGGGATTTGAAAATATCCAGAAAATCCATCGAGAAAACAAAAGAATTTGTTCCCCGCTAGCCTTTCCAGCATTTGATCCATGAAGGGTAGAGGAAAATGATCTTTTCGGGTGGATTTCGATCAATTGCCGATAGTCAATACACACACGCCAACTCGTGGACAGTTCTTGTGGGAACAAGTTCGTTTCTTTCATTTGTCACAACGGTCATTCCTCCTTTCTTAGGTACACAATGGTCAGGACTTACCCAGGGACTATCTTCGTTGGGGGTAAATGATACCAAGCATCGAGAAGATTGATAATCTTTTTCCTTAACAACTTCTTTCATGTTTGGGTTAAGTCGACGTTGTCTTTGAATGACGGGTTTGGCATCATCCTCAAAATTGATTTTGTGTTTTGATGACATCAAATAACGTCTATTTTATAGAATCACTTATACTATTTTATTAACCCATTTTGTATAGTTATTGCAAAGAATTGTTACTTAATCGTTTATATTTGAGAATTACAGTAATTATAGAGTAATTGGTGAAAGTTAGCAAAAGGCGCGCATTCTGGAGCTTAAATGAAGATATTTTGAAGATTACTATTCTAAAGACCAATACGCCGTATCCATCAAGGAAGATACGGCGTTATGCTCTTTAGAATAGTAATCTTCAAAATAACTTCATTTAAGCTCCAGAATTCGCGCCTTTTGCTAACTTTCACCAATTACTCTATAATTACTGTAATTCTCAAATATAAACGATTAAGTAACAATTCTTTGCAATAACTATACAAAATGGGTTAATAAAATAGTATAAGTGATTCTATAAAATAGACGTTATTTGATGTCATCAAAACACAAAATCAATTTTGAGGATGATGCAAAACCCGTCATTCAAAGACAACGTCGACTTAACCCAAACTTGAAAGAAGTTGTTAAAAAAGAGATTATCAACCTTCTCGATGCTGGTATCATTTACCCCCAACGAAGATAGTCCCTGGGTAAGTCCTGACCATTGTGTACCTAAGAAAGTGAATGGTTCGTTGTTGTGACAAATGAAAGAAACGAACTTGTTCCCACAAGAACTGTCACGAGTTGGCGTGTGTGTATTGACTATCGCAAGTTGAGCGAATCCCACCCGAAAAGATCATTTTCCTCTACCCTTCATGGATCAAATGCTGGAAAGGCTAGCGGGGAACAAATTCTTTTGTTTTCTCGATGTTTTTCATGGATATTTCAATTCCCATCGAACCTGTCCGATAAGGAAAAAGTCCTCATTCACATGTTCCCTAACGGAACCTACGCCTACAAAGCATATGACTTTTAGTCTTTCTAATGCACCGACAACCTTTTAAAGGTGCATGATCGCTATCTTTCAAGACACGCTTGAAACCTCCATGGATGTTTTCATGGATGATTTTTCAATATTTGGAGATTCATTCGATTCTTGTCTAACAAATCTTGAACATGTTGATCATTACAATGTAAATCAAGGGCCATCTTGTGCACAATCTAGGAGAGAAGTCATTTCATGGTGATGGAAGGGTATTATTGCTAGTCTCAAAGTCTCTAGTGCTGAGGCTTAGAGGTTGACAGCAAAACTTCGATGTGATTTCCATACTTCCACCACTCAATAACGTTAAAGCCATTTTGTGTTTTTAGGAATTGTAGATTTCTATCGCCCGATTCATCAAAGTTTTTTCAAATATCTCACGTTCCGATGATTTAAAAAGTCTCGGAATTAGAATCAGTCTTTGACTTTAATGAAGAATGCATCAAGGCATTCGAAATGCTAAAAGAAAAGTTTTAACGAATTGCAGATATTGGTTTTCTACATGTTTGGTCGAAACATTTTGAACTTATGTGTGACGCAAGTGATTTCACTGTTGGAGTTGTACTTAGACAATGCGAAGGAAAACATTTCCGTCCTATCCATTTTGCGGCAAAACTCTGAACAATGCACAACGAAATTATACGGTTACTGAGAAAGAGTTACTTGTTGCTACGTCTTTGCGTTCACAATAAGTTTCGCATCATTACCTTGCGCTCTCTAAAAGCGGTTGTCAAATAGTTAATAAGTGCAAAACAGGTTTAGGGTATAATTGCTGTTCCACCTACCCTATACAGGACTCTTTATGCCTCAAAAACCTGATTTGTCCATTCTCTGGTCCTAAAAAGAGTTTTGTGAATGATGAACCTTTAGTTAAGAGCCTTGTAGTATGTGACTAGTGAAGCTAAGGCTAGTATTTTATTTTTTCATAGTGCGAACGCAAAGCCTAAGGTAGTTAGAAGGATAATAGTGCTACAATTTATTGAGGATTGGGTGTATGATAAGTGAGGAAAGAAGTTGTGCCTCGGGCTAAGTTTATAAAACGAAATCTGTTTAAACATAGTTTTGCTAAAATAAGTTTGGTAAATTCGAAAGAGCAAGTAAAAACTCCTAGGAAAACAACAGTTAAACAAGGTAATCAAAACAGGCTAAACACAAATAGTCCTAGAGGACACCAAAGTAAACTAGAATAATATGATGACACAAAAAACTAGGAAGTAATTTGCGGATTTTTAACAAAGCTTGTTATGGTGTGTGGAAGTTTTGATTACAAAAACCATGTAGTATGTTTATAATAAACCATCAGAGATATTTAATAATAAAAAGTTGAGTAAATCGGTGCGGAACTTATACTTCAAAAGGGTGAATCCCATATTTTTCTAGAATGACTCACCCCTAGTCTAAATAGGAAACATGGTTACAAAAGCAGTATTTATGAGGTTTGGAACCTAGTATTACTTATTTTCTGCTTAGACCATTATACTGCTCAACCATAGAACAATAGGTCGAATTAGTGCAAGACAATGTCACATATTTTTAATAAAGCGTATTCAACTGTTATAGGCTCCCATTAAACAAGATAACAGCATTTAAAACAGTAATTTTAATCAAAAGGTTAATATTGTTAAATATAAAAATATTAATTGCTGCTATGGCTAAAAGCAATTTATTAATGTTGTTAGGCCAAAAGCCACGTATTTTATTGCTGTTAAGGGAAACCAGGTTAATGCTGTTAAGGCCTCAGCTTGTTGGGTTTGGAAACCAAAGACTAAAGTAATAGACCATGTTTCTAAACACAACAGTGCATCAACCATTCTAAAAAGGTTTGATTATATTGATGCACAAGGCAGATCCAAGTCAGTGATGGCTTGGGTCCCCAAAAGAGACTGATTTTCTTACCTTATGTGCAGGGCAATCCACAGCAAGATTTGCAGGAGAAAGGAGTGATTGACAGTGGATGCTCAAGGCACATGACAGGGAACATGTCCTATCTTACTGACTTTGAAGAAATTATTGGAGGATATGTTGCCTTTAGAGGTAACCCTAAAGGAGGGAAAATCACTAGCAGAGGTACAATTAAAACTGGTAATTTAGATTTTGAGAATGTGTTTTTTTGTTTAAGGAGAGTTAAAAGTGTAACCTCTTTAGTGTCTCCTCAAATGTGTGACAAAAAAGAATAGTGTTCTCAGTTTTAATGACACCTGAATGTATTGATCTATCTCCAAACTTTAAGTTAACTGATGAAAGTTATGTTTTACTTAAAGTTTCTAGAAAGAACAATATGTATAGTGTTGATTTAAAGAATATTGTTCCTAAAGGAGGTCTAACTTATCTCTTTGCAAAAGACACATCTGATGAATCTATACTTTGGAATAGGAGGCTTGGACACATAAATTTCAAAACTATGAATAAACTGGTTAAGGGAAATCTTGTAAGAGGTTTACCATCAAAACGTTTTGAAATTTATCAAACCTGTGTTGCTTGTCAAAAGGGAAAGCAACATAGAGCTTCTTGTAAGTGCAAAACAGTAAGTTCAATCAGCCAACCTTTACATATGTTGCACATGGATTTGTTTGGTCTAACATTTGTAAAAAGCTTAATGAAAAAGATGTATTGCCTAGTTGTCACAGAGGATTACAATAGGTTTAGTTGGGTTTTCTTTCTTGCTACAAAGGATGTGTTGGGAATTATATTTGAGTTGATAAGACAAAACATATGAAAGATGAAGGACTTAAAAGACAAAGGATGGATTCTTCAAATGATGGAAGATTACAAAAGATTTCCAAGAAGATAATTATAAAAGTTAGGAAGATTTAGTTGTTTCCTAATACTTATCCTTTGTAAACCTAATATCTCTATTATATAAAGAGATACAGGTCATTAGGTTTAGATGTACAATTCGTGAGTTCCTGTACCTAAATGTGTGTGTGTGTATTCCAGGCGTAGAGATGTAGACGCCATATGTTAGGTTTAGCCTCAAGGATCTTATGATTCCTGTTACAGTTCATTGATGTAACCGTATTATTATGACTCAAATAATATTGAGGCTTGGATTGTTTGGTTAACCTTGTCGTTACATTGTTCTTTATGTGTTATTCCGCGGTGCTGCTCCTTGTGCAAAAATATATTATCAATGTTATTAATATCCTAGATACCTTAAACAGTCCTAGAAGAATATCAACGTTTCTTTAATCTTCACAATTGGTATCAGAGCCTCGTGGCTCTCGATCTAGGATCAACAAGGTGTTATTGAGGTTGTGTTCCTGATGAAAAAGAAGAGACGAGTTTTGGTTATCACAAGTTTGTTTGTCCGTAATTGTTCGATTTGTGTTAGCTCCTTGTTCGATTTGTTTTTACCATAGCAGTCGTCGACTAGATCCATTCAAGTAAGTTATTTGGATTATTTTATACTAATAATAAATAACTTGATTATCAAAATTAGATGATGGATTGCAAAAAGATGATGGGCTCACTTGTTATCAAATTACCTAGTGCACGTGTTCTTTTTTTTTGATCGAATTTGTTTTGGTTAAGCATGGATTATTAAATATGAATTTGGTGTACGTGGTTAGCCTTGGAGAATCATTATATGGCTGTAATGCTTATGTTAATTGGGTATTTGATTATAAAATAAAGTGAAGGATAATGGGTCGGTTGGTATTACAATGAGTATTGGATATGTTATTTTAGTCGTCTGATGACACAACAACTTTGATTTGATGTTGTTTAGTTGGTTTTGAATGTTATTAGTTCCAATCGGTATGAGTTTCAAAATTAATATGTAATATTCAATTTTGATAATCAGTATGCTTCGGTTTGGATGGTTAATAGTTTGATTGTTCGTGTTGTTTATATGAGTATTTAATGTGGGGTAGCATGTTGGTTAGTGGTATTAAGAATTAATACTCCTTGGCTTCGTGACTTAATATTGAGTTCTAATATAAGATAATATGCCCAATTTACATAATGCCAAGATTAGAGACAGTTTAAAGCGTTTAGCTTAAAAGAAATGGATGGTAGAAAGAATAAAGATTAACAACAGATTAGTGACAGGTTAAGTGTCGCTAAATAGTATGGGGGGAAGGAGTATACGAATTAGTGACAGATTCATGACAGTTTTGTAACAGAAAAAGCGTTGCTAACAACATCAGTGTTATACATGGCATGTGTATTAATGCCTACTTGAAAGAGATTTTACTGATGCTAGTGTTGTTTCTGTTGGTACGTTTCATACTTTTGTTACTATTGGAATTTTATACTGTTCAAGCAAAAAAAGGAATTAGTACTGTAAATTTATGATACTACTATTCGAATACATGATGTTTGTATACATTAAAACTGCTCGTTTAGATTAGTACTGCTGGTTGATTCGAAATTAGGTTGTGTGTCAAACATGATGGATATAACTCATGGGTCGGATATAACTCAACATTTGGAGTCGATGGATCCAAATGTTAATGGGCTGAGTGGACTATCAAACATATTGTACTGGATTCGAATTGTCTTTTGCATATTGGCGACCCCACTTAATAATATTAATTAAATTAAAAAAAAAGTTATAAAAACAAAATAAATTAAATAGTAAAAAAAAAAAAAAAAAAAAAAAAAAAAAAAATAATAAAAAAAAAAATAAAAAACTTTATAACCTCTGTAAAAATATACAAAAAAAAATAAAAAAAATTTATTAAAAAAAATCTTCTTTTAAAAAATATAAAAACTAATAAAAAAAAAAAAACTTAAAAAAAAAACTCTAAAAAATAAATTAAAAAAAATCTTTTAAAAAATAAAAAAACTCTTAAAAAAAAAAAAAAAATAAAACTAAAAATTTATTAAAAAAATAAAAAAACTCTAAAACCCTTTAATAAAATAAAAAAAAAAATTAAAAAAAAAAAATTTAAAAAAAAAAAAAAAAAAAAAAATTATTATTTAAAAAAAAAAAATTAAAAAAAATAAAAAAAAAAATTAAAAAAATAAACTATAATAAAAACTATAAAAAAAAAATTAAAAAAAAAAAAAAAAAAAATTACCTCCTAAAAAAAAATTAACTTTCTTTAAATCTTAAACTAAAAAAAAAAAAAAAAAAAAAATTTTTAAACTAAAAAAAAAAATAAAAAAAAAAAAATATATTTAAAAAAAAATAAAAAACAAAAACCCTTAAAAACCTTAAACAAAAAAAACTAACCCTATATAACTACTAACACTTTTTAAAACAAATAAAAAAAAAAAAAACTTTTATAATAAAAAAAAAATAAAAATCTTCTAATATAAAAAAACTAAAAAAAAAAAAAATCTATTAAAAGAAAAAAAAAAAAATTCTAATTAAAAAAAAAAAAAAAAAAAAAAAAAAATAATAATTTTCTATAATTAAACTCCCTATTAAAATAAAAAAAAAAAAATAAAAATATATTAATAAAAAATAAAATATTTTCTAAAACAAAAAACATAAAAAAACTTTTCTACAAACTATAAAAAATAATATACTTACTATTTTCATTAAAAAAAAAAAAAAAATTAAACAAAATAAAAAACTACTACTAATAATAAAAAAAAAAAAAAAGAAAAAAATAAAAAAAAAAAAAAAAAATCTTTAAAAATCTAAAAAAAAAAAAAATAAAAAAAAAAAACAAAAAAAAAACTTCTAATAAAC
Source organism: Tanacetum coccineum (assembly GCA_026074375.1). Classification (NCBI taxonomy): domain Eukaryota; kingdom Viridiplantae; phylum Streptophyta; class Magnoliopsida; order Asterales; family Asteraceae; genus Tanacetum; species Tanacetum coccineum. The sequence continues at coordinate 22,506 of BQNB010060806.1, forward strand.
TAAAAAAACTAATAAATTAAAAATTAAAATAAAAAAAATAAAAAAAAAAAAAAAAAAAAAAAAAAATATAAAAAAATAAAAAAATCTTAAAAAAAAAAACAAATAATTTTCTAAAATTCTTAAAAAAAAATTATAAAAATTAAAAATTCTTTAAAAAAATTATATTTAAAATTAAAATTTTAAAAATTAACCCCAAATCATAAAATAACTAAAAATAAAATTAAAAAAAACGTCTAAATAAAATTAAATAAAAAAAAATTAAAAAAACCCCCAAAAAAAAAAAATAAATATATAAAAAATAATAAAACTAAATTAAAAAAAAAATATTTAAAAAAAAAAATAAAAAAAATACCTGAAAATTAAAAAAATAAAAATAAAAAAAACTAAAAAAAAATTATTTCTTAAAATATTTAAAAACAATATAAATTGTTCAAGTTTGGTAATTGGGCTGTCATGAAAGTTGAAAAGAAAAGTTACAACTGTTAAACAAGTTGTGTAGTGAATGTTATTGAATAATGATGTTCGTGATGTTTATACTGCTAGCATATAGTTGTTATGACTGCTAGGCTTATTGGTAGTGATTATTTACTTTTCTCGAGTTTTCATCTATTGTTAATACTGCTAGTTTTATGAAATATCAGATGACACACACATGGTTTGGATATGCTTCGTTCAAGGGGAAGCTAACAGATTAGGATTTATTTTAAATGTTCTTAAACGTTTAAAAGGCTTGTATTCATTGATTTAATTGGTTACGAAGAGGTTTATTTATTGCTTATTTGAAGTTGAAGTGGAGTTTCACAGGTTTGTGTTTTATCATACCTTTTAGCAGGAGGTAACTTGTTTGTGCTTAGAAACGATGTGACAAAGACTTAACAAATCTAGCAAAGGTGTGTGATCTAACTTATGGTGATACATGCTCAATTTGCTATCACTTTGGTCTGTGTCTCTTAGAGATGAGGATTTTTGTAAAGAGGGGTTCGCGATTACTTATATTTCATAGATTTATTTATAAGTATTGATGTCAGTGGTAGTACAAGATTTTACAGACACAAGTTTGGGGTTTATTCTATCTTCAGCATCAATGTTCGTTTTATAATGTAATTTTCTTCATCAGTGATCATTACATAGAGCCTAAAGAATTAAAGATACAAGAAATGGTTAATATATGGGTTTTAGTGGAAGCTTATTGTTAAAATGTTTAACCATTTATATGCTACATGAGGTGAAGGTTTTTACTACTGTAAGTCATTATTACTACTGCTAGTTTAAGTTTCTACTGCTCAAGTTCATTTATCTTAAGGTGCGTCATGGAGGGTAATTTGAGTTGTTGGAAGGCTAGATTAGAAGTATGATAGTGATTTGTGGTTTTCGAAATCAAGGTTGCATACTTTAGTTCCTATTTGATTATGACAAAAAGGTAAAAGAAGGAAGTTACAAATGATTTGCAAATTGAAGATCCTTGGTCCGGTATAGTTTATATTCTTTCTATATATTAGCTTCAGGGGAGAAGATCGTGTTATTTTGGTTTTGTCATTATCAACTTAGGGAAGATTGTTGGGAATTATATTTGGGTTTTTAAGACAATACATACTTGAAAAGATGAAGGACTTAAAAAGACATAGGATGAATTCTTCAAAAGATGGAAGAAGATTACAGAAGTTCCCAAGAAGATAATTTTAAAAAGTTAGGAAGATTTAGTTTGTTTCTAATTACTTATCTTATTTGTATAACCTAATTTCTCTATTATATAATGGGATACAGGTCATTAGGTTTAGATGTACAATTTGTGAGTTCCTGTACCTAAACGTGTGTGTGTGTGTGTGTGTGTATTCTAGGCGTAGAGATGTAGACGCCATATGTTAGGTTTAGCCTCAAGGATCTTATGATTCCTGTTACAGTTCATTGATGTAACCGTAGTATTTCTGATCATCTTAATATTAGGGCTTGAATGTTTGGTAAAACCTTGTTCATAACATTGTTCTTTATGTGTTAATTCCGCTGTGCAAAATATATTATCAATGTTATTGATATCCTAGATGGCTTAAACGGTCCTAGAAGATTATCAACGTTTCTTTAATCTTCACAGGATGAGACTAGTGGCATTCTTAAGTCCTTTATAACTGGAGTGGAAAAACTAATAGATCAAAGGGTTAAGGTTATTAAGTGTGATAATGGAACTGAGTTCGAATGAATAAGGAAAGATGAATCAGTTTTTAAATGAAAAGGTAATTTAAGAGGAGATTTTAGTCATTGTAGCTAGATCTCATTAACAAAAAGGAAGTGCTGAGAGGAAAAAATAGAACATTAATGATGGCTGCTAGGAACATTGCTAGATGAGTCTTAACTACCAAATACTTTTTGAGGCTGAAAGCAGTCTATTACTACTTGTATGTGCTATATAGGGTATTAGTAACGAAGCTTCATAACAAGTCCCTTATGTAACTTTTTCATTGGTAGAAAACCAGCTTTTAGGATTTATGAGACCATTTTGGGTGTCTTGTTACAATTATTAATATCATAGATCACTTAGGCAAGTTTAATGGTAAGGCTGTTGAAGGATTATTTATTGGGTACTCAATCAATAGTAAAGCATTTAGAGTATTCAACAGTAGAACTAGGATAGTTGAAGAGAACCTGCATGTCCAATTTAGTGAAAATACACCTAATATTACAAGAAGTGTCAAATTGGTCTTTTGATATTGTTGCACTAACTAAAGTCTAATGAATTATAAGCCATGTTGTTTGCTTGATATCAGTATTATGTATTGCAGCACAAAAAAGCATGTTGATGATGCAGGTAAAGCTAGTATGGAGACAGTACCTGGCAAAGATTACATTCTGCTACCATTATGAACTGCTGATCCACCATTCTCTCAAAGTTTAAAGAGTTCTCCTGATGCTGGATTCAAACCTTTAGGAGATGATGAAAAGAAAGTTACTGAAGAACCAAAAAAAGAGGTGGCTCGTGTTCAAGTAAAGTGGATGAAAGAGATGATAAGTGAAGGATGTTAATGTTAAAACACTACCCTGTTAATGCTGCTAGCACAAATAAAGTTAATGTTGTTGGTGAAAAAACAGGCATTGAACTTCCAGATGATCTAAATATGCCTGAATTGGAAGATATTGTTTATTCAGATGATGATGAAGATGTCGGTGCAGAGGCTGACATGAACAATTTGGATGCATTTAGGCCTGTCAGTCTTATTCCCAAAACAGAGTACACAAAAGATCTTCAGTTGATACATATTATGGGACTTGAATTTAGCACCTCAAACAAGAATGAATGACAAAGAATTAAGAAGAACTTGGTTTGTTTAGTTCAGTTCTGTCAAAAGAAACAAACCATAAAGACTCTTCAAACATTGCATGTCTTGCTGCTTTTTATCACAAGAAGAAACCCCAAAATGGTAATTCATTGCATTGAAAGTAATCCAGCTGGATAGAGGCTATGCAGGAGAGATTCTACAATTCAGCTACAAGAATTTTGGTTTTTATTGGATTACCAATGGAAAAGGGCTCCTTTTGGCACGAACATGGGTCTTCTGGAATAAAAAGGTGAAAAAAGGGGGGGATAAGAATTATTATTAAAAATTAAAGCAAGATGGTGCTCAAGGGTTTAACACAAAGAAGAAGGGATTGTCTATGATCAAGTCTTTGGCCCCTGTTGACAAGAATTGATTAGCAATTAGGCTATTTTTAGCTTATGTCTCATTTAGAGACTTTATGGTGTACCACATGGATGTCAAGATGTGGCTATTCTTTTATGGTAGACTTGAATAGGAGTCTTTGTTTGTCTTCTACCAGGATTTGAAGAAAGATCCAGAATTTAATGATAGAGTTCATACAAAGTAGAAAAGGCACTTTATGGACTGCATCAAGCTCCCAGAGCTTGGTATGAAACCTTTTCAACTTATTTGTTGGACAATGGGTTTAAGAGAGGAAAGATAGACAAGACTTTGTTTATCAGAAGGGACAAAGGTGATATTCTGTTAGTTCAAGGTGTTACTGTAGATGATATCATTTTTTGGCTCTATGGCTCTATAATGAAGTCATTATGCACTGAGTTTGAGAAGATGATGCATAAGAAGTTTCAGATGAGTTCTATAGGTGAACTCATATCTTCTTAGGACTGCAAGTAAAGCAGAAGAATGATAGGATTTTTATCAGTCAAGACAAGTATGTGACTGAGATTTTGAAGAAATTTGGTTTTACTGATGTCAAGACAGCAAGCACACCTATGGAAACTCAAAAGCTTTTGCTCAAGGATGAAGATGGTGAAGAAGTAGATGTTCATTTATATAAATCAATGATTGGTTCAACTGATGTATTCTATCACTTCTTCAAGACTTGATATTATGTGTGAGTTGATGTGCATGGGCAAGATACATTCAACCTAATATTTCACATCTTCATGCTGTAATAAGGTTTCTTAAGGTACTTTAAAAGGTTAACCAAAATTGGGTCTTTGGTATCCAAAAGATTCACCTTTTGATTTGGTAGCATACACTGATAGTGATTATGCTGGAGCAAGCTTAGATAGGAAGTCTACAACAGGAGGTTGTCAATTTCTTGGAAGTAGATTGATATCATGGCAGTGCAAGAAACAGACAGTGGTTGCAAATTCCACAACAGAAGCTGAATATGTAGCTGCTTCAAGTTGCTGTAGACAAGTGCTTTGGATTCAGAATCAATTACTTGATTGTGGGTACAATTTCTTGCATTCCATAATCTTTATTGATAATAAAGTACTATTTGCATAATTAAAAATACTGTTTTTCATTCAAAAAAATGAAGCATATAGAGATTTATAATCACTTTATTAGGGATTGCAATTAAAAAGAAGTTGATTCAAATGGTTTTGAATCCATACTGACAAGATGTTGCCTGTATCTTAATTTACAAAAGCTTTTGATTTAAGTAGATTTCTATATTTGGATTGCTAGATTGTGAATGCTAAATCCTTAAAATCTTTTATTCTCTTTTATGTTTTTGTAGAATTTTGTATGAATTAGTACTGTTATTCATGTCATTAAAAGTTTTACTGTTAAGTATAATTAGTTGCTTCTAGTCTTTAACTTAATATTGCTAAGTTAATGCTGTTAGTTATACTTAATACTGCTGGTTATAATTAACATTGGAAAATTGTGAGAAAATAAGATTTGTGAGAGTGGTGAGAATAAAAACAAAAGAGAGATGTGTTGTGGAATAAAAACAGGACAGAGAGTTTTTGTGAGTAAATGAATTGATAGAGAATTTTGTAAGTTGAAAAAAAGAAAGAGAGTTGTTTAAAATCAGAAAGAGAAAATTATGAGTACAAAGAATTGAGAGCAAAATTCAAAAACAAACAAAGATTTTTTGTGAGCTAAAATGTTAATTTGATGATGGAAAAGCTGATTAGAATGGAATTAGAGTTAATGCTGGTGATTCAAAGTTAATGCTACTAGGCATAAACTTACTGCTGCTAGGGAAAGTTAATGCTGCTAGGCATAAACTTATCTATGCTGGGGATGTTAATGATGCTAGGCATAAAACTTACTACTGTGGTGAGAGTTATTAATGCTAATAGGCATAACTTACAACTGCTTGTGAACGTTAATGTTGTTGAGGGTAGTTACATAAATACTTCGATTAAGGGTTTCATTCACTCATTTAATCGATTTCATTCAATCATATACTCTCTAATCACAAACCCTAACTCAATTTCATTATTCATCATTAAAACCCAACACAATGACGACCTACAGTTTGCTGATACTTACAATTTAGTCACGTTTTTGGCTAAACCCGCTGAAAGTGAAGGGTTTGAGCAGATAGTGGATTTTCTTAATGCACACACTATCAAGTATGCACTAACGGTTAATCCTACGATCTATACTTCATGTATTGAACAATTCTGGGCTACTGTCAAGGTAAAAACTGTCAATGGGGAAGTACAGTTAGTGAAGGGTTTGCTGATAATCATAATATAGTCGGGTTTTGGCTTAAACCTACTGAAGTGTAGGGTCTTTGAGCAGATAGTGGATTTTCTTAATGCACACACTATCAAGTATGCACTAACGGTTAATCCTACGATCTATACTTCATGTATTGAAAAATTCCTGGGCTACTATCAAGGCAGAAAACTTCAATGGGGAAGTATAGTTACTAAGCCATAGTGTTGGGAGAAGATAATTGTTACTGAAGCATCTATTAGAAGTGATCTTCAACTGAATGGTGAGGAAGGTATGGATTGCTTGCCAAATGCTACTATTTTTGAAGAACTTACAAAGATGGGGTATGAAAAACTTTCACAGAAGCTAACTTTCTATAAGGCATTCTTTTTCCCCATAATGGATATTCCTTATTCATACCATTTTGCAATGTCTAAGTGCTAAGACTACTGCATGGAATAAGTTTAGTAGCACTATGGCTTCTGCAATTATCTGCCTAGCTACAAACAAAACAGTTTAACTTTTCAAAGTACATATTTGAAAGTATGGTGAAGAACTTGGATAATGCTAGTAAATTCTTGATGTATCTAAGGTTTGTACAAGTCTTTTTGGATAAACAACTGGAGGGGATGTCAAGTCACAACAGGATTTATGTTACACCCTCTCACACTAAGAAGATCTTTGGAAATATGAAGAGGGTAGGAAAAAGGTTTTTCTGGAAGGGAAACACCTTTGTTTCCAACAATGGTGGTTCAAAATCTAGCTGAAATGGGTAAAGGTTCAGCAATACCCACTGATCCCTATCACACACCCACCATTATTCAACCATCAACATCTCAATCCCAAGGGAAACAAAGATCAAGAAGGCCAAAGAGAAAGGACACTAAGGTACCTCAGCCTAGTGGTCCTACAACCAATGTTGCAGACAAGGTTATCTATGAGGAGAGGGATGACAGTTTGGAAAGGGCTTGACTACTACTGCTACTAGCTATAGATGCCAGAGCAGTACAGGGGTAAATAGATAGACTCATTCCAAAGGCAACACCTTAATGAATCCAAAGTTACTAGGAACTTACGTTCAGGTTGGTGTCCTAGGTGCCAAGAAACCATAAGGGATACAATTGCTTAGACTAGTTCTACGTATGTATCTAAACTTTCTAATGATCCACTGCTCGCAAGAGGTAACACACTTTGAAGTGGTGAGGATAGATTGAAACTTCAAGAATTGATGGAATTATGTACCAACTTGCAAAATAGAGTTATTGACCTGGAGAACACAAAGACTGCTCAAGCTTAGGAGATTACAAGTTTAAAACTGAGAGTCAAGAAGTTAGAGAAGAAAGGAGGATCAAGAACTCACAAGCTCAAAAGATTATACAAGGTTGGTATATCTGCAAGAATAGTTTCCTCTGATGAAGCTAGTTTGGGTGATCAAGAGGATGCATCCAAGAAACTATGGGAGGAATATTGATGGGAAATTGATAAAAGATTGCAAGAGATTACATTGGTTGATGAGACTCAGGGGAGGTATGGTGATGATATAATGTTTGATGTAAGTGATCTTGCTGGTGAAGAAGTATTTGTTGCAGAACAAGGAGTTCCTGATAGTAAGAAAGATGATGCTGCTCAAGTTAATACTGCTGCTACAACAGTTAGTACTGCCAGTACAATTCCAGTTAGTGCTGCTTCAATAACTGATGTTGAAATTACTTTGGCTCAAGCACTGGCTGAAAGTTGAAGAGTCTAAACCTACAACAGCTTACTGAGCACAAGATCCAAGGCTACAGGGCTTGTTATTCATGAACAAGAGCAAGCACCTACACCTATAGTTTCTTCACAACAACCATCAAGGGCAAAGATTCAGGACAAGAGTAAAGCAAAAATGATTAAACCTAAACCTGTAAGGAAATTGTCAAAGAAAGATCAACTCAAGCTTGATGAGGAAGTGGCTCAAAGGTTAGCAAGCTGAATTTGTATGAACAAAGATAAGGTTTGAAAGAGTGAAAGCTGAAGCCAACATTGCCATTGAACAGAATCATGGGATGATATACAGAAGAGTTTGAGCTGATCAGTTATTAAGCTGAAAAGATTTCAAGCAAGGGAGAATAAGAAGGGTTGACATTGAAGAAAGGGGCTATATTGTTTCAACAACTCCTAGAGAAAAAATGAAGCACTTTGAATCAAAAAGAGCAGAAGAGAAAGGAACAGACCTCATTAAAAGCTCAACAGGGAGTATCATGTGTTCTTATTTGAAAAACATGTTAAGGATGGAAGCACTTAAGATTTGAAGTGCAAGACTTTGCAAATATTTCAATAATTATTTGATTTAAAGCAAATGAAAATGGTGAATACCTTTGTTAACTCAGACTGTAGTTGGTTGAAGGAAGTTCAAAGAAAGTTGATGCAGAGATAGCACAAAAGAGCAGTTCAAAAGAGAGCAGGAGATGAGCTAGAACAAGAAAGTATTAAGAAGTAGAAGGTGGATGAGGATAAAGAGACAGCAGAGCTTAAAAGTCTGATGGAAGTCATTCCTAATGAAGAGGAAATAGCAGTTGATGTTATTCCTTTGGCTACTAAGCCTCCAAGTATTGTTGACTGGAAGATCCACAAAAAAGGAAAGAAAAACTATTACCAGATAATCAGGGCTAATGGAAGTTCAAAGATGTACTTAGTATTCAGTCATATGCTTAAACTTTTTGACAGAGAAGACATGGAAACTTTGTACAAGTTGGTAAAAGCTAAGTATGGATCAACAAGACCAGTAGAGATGTAGTTTTATATGGAGATTTGAAGACAATGTTTGAACCACATGTTGAAGATCAAGTATGGAAAAATCAATCAGACTACAGAGTATTAGAATGGAAGCTATATGACTCATGTGGAGTACATTCATTGAGGAAGAAAAATGTGCACATTTATATGTTGGTAGAAAAGAGATATCCTCTTACAACACCTACAATTACTGATATGTTGAACAAGAAGCTTAAAGCTGATCATTGGAATAAAATGTGTTATCAGCTTCTTAAGCTCATCACAAAATAGCTCAAAAATCAATGAAGTGTTTGGAAGCATCCACCTGGTGATTATGAAGCTTTTAATGAAGAAACTTGATGATTTTGGTGATAAATATCAAGTTTAGGGGAGGATTGTTAGGATTAAAAGACTTCTTGATGATCTTAGAGTTACAATTGATAAGGTTTGTGTTACTACTGCTAGCATAAAGTTAGTGTTGTTCATTAACTTTAATGAAAAATATGCTAAGTAGTTAGTACTGCTAGTGTAACTTAGTTACTACTGCTAGTGTAACTTAGTACTGCTAGTGTAACTTAGTACTACTAGTGTATATTAGTACTGCTAGTTACTACTACTAGTATATGTTAGTACTGCTAGAGTAAAGTTAGTACTGCTGGAGAAGATTGAAGAAAATATTCTAAGTAGTTACTACTGCTTGTACATAGTTAATGCTGCTGGTGTATAAGTTACTATTGTTAGTGTTCAGAGTTAATGCTGCTATTACAAAGTTACAACTGCTAAAAATATTAAGACTGCTAGAATATTTTCTACTATCAGAGAAAGGATAAAGACTGCTCAGAGAAAAGATAAAGATTGATTGGAGATTAAGATTACTTAGTTGATAAGGATTGTTATTTATAGAATAGATCTTTGAGAATATTCTAAGTTTTAGGAATATATTGTAAATCGACTAGGACTCCTTGGTGTATAAAAGGAGGACCTAGGGCATAGAGTTCTAAGTATAAAAAAAACGAGTCATTCATAGAGTTGTTTATAGCTTCAAGGTTTGGTAACCCTAATACTAGTTAGAGTATTCGTATTAATATATTAAAGCTTTGTTTGTTAATCTGTGTGTTCATTAGAATTACTATTCTATTGCATATTCTTCTTATTGATCAAAGATTAGATTCCGCATAATCTTTGATATATTTTACAAAGTTTCTATCATAGTTGTGTAGGATTTATCTTGCATAACTAAACCTTACACAAGCTAAGGAATTCAAGATCCATTCAAGTGGGACTAACAACTATTAAAGGAAAATCCGGTTTCTAAGAACCATTTCAAACATATTAAATAAATTGTTTAGATTAATTCGCATCTTGTGTCAATTTTGAGTCATATGATTGTGATAATTAATCTCAGGTTTTATGCAGTATTTTCTACAGGAAATAACTAATAGATTTGCGTGCAGAAATTTTTTCTAGAAAACAAAGAAGAATTTATTTACAGTATGTGGAGACGGCGTCAGGATTAATCCTGACGGCGTCACGTCTCCAGCACTTGTAAATTTCGTATTTTCTTTAAATTTTTGAAAATTAATTTTGTATAATTTCCAAAACTTGTAATTTTCTTAAAAACCTATAGAAAACCACGATTACATTAACACATTCATCCTATCTTTATTGCTTTGAGAAGCATGCTACTAAAAAGACTTAAAGGAACCTTTTAAAAGCCTGCATATGAAAAATTTTAACCGTCATCTAGCTTAGAGTGTTAGATCAAGACCTTTGATAGGCATCAAAAGCAATATCAGTCAGTTGGAGATACATTGTGAAAAGAATCTCACAAGAAGATTAATCAAAGTTCATAAGAATTCCAAGTCACCATAAGGAACAGCGCATACCATGTAAGGAGGAACAAGCTGAGATAGATACATTAAGCAAGATTGTATCTTTACAACAACCGAAGCTCAATGAAACCAGAGGTCAAAGATGAACATCAATCACAACACAAAAAACACACAAAACGAATGCCTATGTTTCCCTCAAACAGCACCTAGCAATACAAATTAGTGTAGTTAGATACCTAGCTCATGGTGTAACAACTGCTAGCACACAAGCTACTGCTGTTTAACTCTACACAAATTGATAACTTGAGTGATGTTGTTATCTGTGCTTTCTTTGCAAGTCAACCAAACAGTCCACAACTTGACAATGAGGACTTGCAACAAATTAAATACCTGATTATTTAGAAGAGATGGACTTGAGGTGGCAGATGGCTATGCTAACAATGAGGGCAAGGAGATTCTTGAAGAACACTGGAAGAAAGCTTACTGTTAATGGTAATGAGACCATTGGGTTTGATAAGTCCAAGGTGGAGTGTTACAACTGCCACAAAAGGGGACACTTTATAAGGGAGTGCAGGGCTCCAAGGAACTAAGAAAATAGGAATAGGGAGAACACAAGAAGGGTTGTGCCAGTAGAGATAACTACGTCTAATGCTTTGGTGTCTTGTGACGGTGCTGGTTATGATGGGAGTGATCAAGCAGAAGAAGGTCCAACTAACTTTGCACTCATGGCTTACACTTTTACAAGTTCTAATTCTAAGGTATCTACTGATTTAAACTGTTCATCATCTTGTTTGGAAAATGTTAAAATTCTTAAAGAACAAAATGAACAATTATTAAAAGACTTAAGGACATCTAAATTAAATGTTATTACGTATAAAACAGGTTTAGAGTCTGTAGAAGTAAGACTTCTAGTTTATAAAAAAAATGAGTCTATTTATGAGGAAGATATCAAGGTCTTAAAACGTAAGATTCATTTAAGAGAAGTAGCCATTATAGAGCTTAGGAGGAAGTTGGGACTGGCTCAAAACCAAAAAGATGAAATCAGCTAACAGTAGAAAAACTTGAGAATTCATCTAAAAGTTTAAGCAAACTAGTAGACTGTCAGATAGTTGATAAGTGCAAAACAGGTTTAGGGTATAATGCTGTTCCACCTCCCTATATAGGAAATTTTATGCCTCCAAAACTTGATTTATCATTCTGTGGTCTAAAAAAGTTTGTGAATGAGCCTATAGTTAGTGAGCCTACTGTTAAGAAGCCTGTAGTTAAGACTAGTAAAGCTAATACTAGTGAAGCTAAGACTAGTAAAGCAAAGCCTAAGGTTGTTAGGAAGAATAATGGTGATCCAATTATTGAGGATTGGGTGTCTGATAGTTAGGAAGAAGATGTGCCTCAGGCTAAGATATAAAAGAAAACTGTTAAACCTAGTTTTGCTAAAATAGAGTTTGTTAAATCTAAAGAGCAAGTAAAATCTCCTAGGAAAACAACTATTAAACAAGGTAATCAAAATAGGCTGAACACACATAGTCCTAGAGCAAACCAAAGAAACTGGAATAATATGATGTCTTAGAGACTAAGAAGTAATTTTGATATGTTTAACAAAGCTTGTTATGTGTGTGGAAGTTTTGATCACCTGCAGTATGATTGTAATAACCATCAAAAATAGTTTAATAATCAAAAGATGGTAAAACTAGTGTGGAACTATACTCAAAGGGTGAATCACCAGAATTTTTCTAGAATGACTCACCCCTGTCCTAAAAGGAACTTGGTTTCAAAAGCAGTATTAATGAGGTCTGGCCTAGTATCACTTACTACTGCTAGACCAGTTAATACTTCTCAACCCAGAACAACAGTGAATAGTGCAAGACCAATGACAAATGTTTTTAATAAAGCATATTCAACCGTTAGAAGGCCCATTAAAAAGAATACAACATTTAAAATTAGTAATTTTAATCAGAGGGTTAATATTATCAAGGATAAAAATGTTAATTCTGCTAGGCCAAAAGCAATAGTTAATGATGTTAGGCCAAAAGCAGTACTTAATGCTGTTAAGGGAAACTAGGTTAATGTTGTTAAGGCCTCAGCTTGTTGGGTTTGGAAACCAAAGACTAAAGTAATAGGCCATGTTTCTAAACATAACAACGCATTAACCATCCTAAAAAGGTTTGATTATATTGATGCACAAGGCAGATCCAAGTCAGTAATGGCTTGGGTGCCTAAAAGAGACTGATTTTCTTACCTTATGTGCAGGGCAATCCACAACAGGATTTACAGGAGAAAGGAGTGATTAACAGTGGATGCTCAAGGCACATGACAAGGAACATGTCCTATCTTACTGACTTTGAAGAAATTGATGGAAGATATGTTGCCTTTGGAGGTAACCCAAAAGGAGGGAAAATCACAGTTAGAGGTACAATCAAAACTAGTAATTTGGATTTTGAGGATGTGTATTTTGTAAGAGAGTTAAAGTTTAACCTCTTTAGTGTATCACAAATGTGTGACAAAAAGAATAGTGTTCTCTTTAATGGTACTAAATTTATTGTTTTATCTCCAAACTTTAAGTTAACTAATGAAAGTCATGTTTTACTTAAGTTCCTAGAAAGAACAATATGTATAGTATTGATTTAAAGAATATTTTCCTAAAGGAGATCTAACTTGTCTCTTTGCAAAAGCCACATCTGATGAATCTATACTTTGACATAGGAGTCTTGGACACATAAATTTCAAAACTGTGAATAAACTGGTTAAGGGAAATCTTGTAAGAGGTTTACCTTCAAAACTTTTTTGAAAATAATCAAACCCGTGTTGCTTGTCAAAAGGGAAAGCAACAAAGAGCTTCTTGTAAGTCCAAAACAATAAGTTAAATCAGGCAACCTTTACATATGTTGGACCTGGATTTGTTTGGTCCAACATTTGTAAAAAGCTTCATGAAAAAGATGTAATGCCTAGTTGTCATAGATGATTGTAGTAGGTTTATTGGGTTTTCTTTCTAGCTACTAAGGATGAGACTAGTGGCATTCTTAAGTCCTTTATAACTGGAGTAGAAAATCTAATAGATCAAAGGGTTAAGGTAATTAGGTGTGACAATGGAACTGAGTTCAAGAATAAAGAGATGTGTAGAATAAAAACAGACAGAGAGTTTTGGTGAGTAAAAGAATTGAGAGAATTTGTGAGTTGAAAAACAGAAAGAGAGTTGTTTAAAAACATAAAGAGAGAATTGTGAGTAAAAAGAATTGAGAGAAATCAAAAACAGACAGAGAGTTTTTGTGAGCTAAAATGTTAATTTGATGATGGAAAAGCTAATTAGAATGGAATTGGAGTTAATGCTGGTGATTCAAAGTTAATGCTGCTAGGCATAAACTTACTGCTGCTGGGGAAAGTTAATGTTGCTAGGCATAAACTTACTGCTGCTGGGGAAAGTTAATGCTGCTAGGCATAAACTTACTGCTGCTAGGGAAAGTTAATGCTGCTAGGCGTAAACTTACTACTGCCGTTGAAAGTTAATGCTGCTAGGCATAACTTACAACTGCTGATAAACATTAATGCTGTTGAGGGTAGTTTCATAAATACTTCGATTAAGGGTTTCATTCACTCATTTATTCGATTTCATTCAATCATATACTCTTTAATCACAAACCCTAACTCAATTTCATTATTCATCATGAAAACCCAACACAATGACGACCCTACAGTTTGTTGATACTCACAATTTAGTCGCATTTTTGGCTAAACCCGCTAAAAGTGAAAGGTT
>BQNB010060807.1:0-36769 GCA_026074375.1 Tanacetum coccineum
AAAGAATAAAACATCCTGCTTATGCTTTTCTAAGCATTCAACACATCTCTATTAGGATTATGTGTAAAATATATCATCTAGATCTACCATCATAAAAACATGGTTGTTTGAATCATATTAGGGGAAGTATTAGAGAACCAAACATATTTCATCTTTGCTACACTTCGATATGTAAATTTAAACTAAATAAACAAGTTGTAACTAGGATTCTATTAAACGTTCCTAGATTCATGGCATCTCACATATGTATTTTGAAGTTTCAAGATGATAACTTATTCCTATGTGATACGATTATATGCCTTCGTGATCATTTTGATGATCAATGATTATTTGCTTGGTTACTGAAGCATGTTTGTTATAAAGGATCTTATCTTTGTCAAACAATTCCGATATAATATTTCTTAGTTTATCTAAATAATACATGCTCTTAAATGCTAAATGTTAACATGTTTCACAAGATGTTTGCGTTTAAAGTAATCATGTTTATTATGCGTCGTTTTACATGACTTGCATGTTAATTGTGCACCTACACTATGTCGATTTGATGCATAACAAATTAGGTATGACTATCACGATATACTTTTAGATGTCATATAGTCCTACATATTAATCTCTATGGTTATTGTGTTGATGCATGCTTAAATAGTCTTACATGCTTAAATCTATGTGTCTTATGCATCTAGGTATATATTTCCTGACACTAGAATTTATACCCTTATTACACGCGGCCTTTAGTGTCACAATCCAATAAGTCATAATAGTCACAAAATGGTCTTAAATCTCCTAGAGGCTCCAAGCACACACTTCCTTATTTATCATCTCGTTTCCTACCAATTAGTCCATTCCTTTGTCAAGAGTTAGTTAGATACAAATCCAATACATCTCTAAGTAGATTTGAGAACTTAAATATTTCGTTCGAAATATTCAAGTAATTTTAACTTGCGATTGCAAACGTTAAAAGTCATTTTCAAAAATTCATATTCAAGCCTTTTAACAACATATGTTAAAACACTCTTCCAAAAGCTAAAAGCTAACATCAACCTTCGAGTGACAAAGGTCTTACGAGTTTCTACATAAGTAATTCACAGCTTCTTTAATAAACACACCTTGAGACTAAATACATTCACTTCCGTTAGTCATTTTCATCCCCATAGGAATGTCACGATGTTTTATCATCATGCTCAATAAGGATTGAACTTTATACATCAATCTTAGGATAAAAAAACTCATCAAAATCCGTCATCATTTCCTTGTGACAACGTTCAAAAAGGAAATATCTCTATTGAAAAAGTTTCGTCGGAAGACAACATCCCTAACATCCTCACTAAACCTCTTAAAGGTGAGCCGTTTAACTATTTACATCTAGGTCTAGGAATCATGAAAAAAATTCATAAACGTCTCATCCTTCGTTTAATCGTCACGATACTACTAAATTTACTTTTGTAAATCGTGACAACTTAATTACTTCATCCGAAATAATTAAAGTATTTTTAATTAGCGAAAAGTTAATTAAAATGTCACTCTCTCGTCAAGTCCATCAATCATCTCGTTCGTATTCTTCTCTAATAGTCTTGTTACTATTAATTATATTCTGATAAATCTCGACAACTTAATTATTTCATCCGAAATGTTTAAGTGTTTTTAATTCGCGAAATGCAAATTAAAATGTCACTCATTGTTCATGTCTAATTCGCTTAACGAAAATCTTAATTACGCCTCTATTAGTATATATATGGTTAATACTTTCCGTCCACCTTTTTCGCTACCACCTTTGGGACAACCTCGTACCTCGTTGTGTGGTTGTTCTATGAACATTCGCAATGCTCGAGAAGAGCTACATTACTTTTGTGGATGAAGTTCGTCGTATGCTAGCCATCATCCGTCTTGACATTGTCAAGCTCATCACTTCCGTCTTCATTTGTCTTCATTTATTCCTATTATTCCACAATTTATGTCAGGTTGAGCACGAATTAAATAGGAAGGAAAAACACGCTCGTTCACATATATCCTTTAACCAAATACGCTCAAGAACTCACATATGTGATCCTTATTGACTAGAAACCATCTTACAAGAACACTCACTTCCTTTTTAACTCAAGTACACCCCGTGCACTAAATCGAAATTAATTCAAGCCTCTTAACCCGCATGTTAATCATACATAAAATCCACAAGATACACTTCTACCATACACTCAAACCTCATAACTATTCTTCACCCTTGTTAGTGATCACTAGTTCTACTACATCCTCAAACCACCAAAGTGAAATGAAAAACCGAGTCATCCTTTCTATTACCAATCTCGAGTCATACACCTAGCCATCTTCACAAGAAGATTCACCATGTAACTATTCCCCATAATCTAATAGTCATTTACCACCATTACAACCCATGGAGGTTGAACACCTTTCATAATGCATAAACCTATTCCCATCTTCATGCCTCTCTATGGGTTAGCAAGCCGTCGTCATATCCCTTTACTCATAAGCATTTTTGCCTATGTTGTCAAAAGTAAAGTGAATTTCGTAATGAAATGCGTCTCAATCTCAAACACAATCCTTACAACTGGTATACTCATAGTCCATCACTACACAATCCTTACAACTGGTATACTAGTAAGTGAAAAACACAAAGAAGATATTCAAGCTTCAAGTGTTATCGATTTTAATAAACACTCATTTTAAGACCACTTCTTAAGGATAATTAGAGCATTACGATCAACCATGGTTCATTTTTTGATACCCCATCGTTACCTGCCACCAATGAAAATTTGATGAAGAAGAAGCCTTTCTAATTCATCATTGATTTAGATGAAACTTCTTTAACACATAGTGTTCCTTAATAAGAAATGCAATTCTTTTGCCAAGAAAATAACCATATAACAAGTTTTCATACCTAGCATTAGCTTCCAAAATGAAAGACAAAAGGATTTGGACTTCAGCACTTTCACACGTTTGTATACCCGCATCTAAGGTATGAAAATTCACTACCCTTTTAATTAATTTTAGACTGACCTAGCTCAAAATGAGATAGGAGTAGATTGTTTACCCTGTTCCTTTGCCCCCATTCCCACCTGGTCGTCGTCAACTTGTACCGAATTATGTCCACTAACAGCAGCCTAACTAGGATTCGTAGTAACACCATTAGTGTTCGTAGCATCACTAGGGTTTGCACCAACCACATTACCTTTATCAATCGTGCGATTTCCACTAACTGCAGACTCAAAAAGAGGAAGTATAATCCTGTAAATTCACGGCTATTCCAAGAACCTTAAAAACATTAGATTTGCGAAATAACGTGTGTTGCTCACTACTATGTTCAGAAACACTCGTTGATCCATTGTTAGCCTGATATTTCCTTCCAGGTTTTAATGGTTTCCTATCGTGTGCCAATAACACGAGTTTTCCTTTATCATTTAACTTTCGACATTACGAATCTTTGCAGCTAAAGAAGTAAAATTTTTACAGCTAGTGATCTCAGGTTCGTCATTACTTTTCGTTGAGGAACCATTAACCTTTGAAACATTAATCAAAATAGTTGTATCCATATTGTGGACATATTTTGAGCATCGAACATTGCAGCCATGCTCGAAAATGATTCCAACACGGTTGCATGCGTATCATCAGTAACACAAACCTTCGTATCCTTCCCCTCTGTAGCAGATTAATTCACATTATTCACATCATTTTTATGTCTCACCCCTCTACCTCCCGAACCCAAAAAAGCTATTTCATGATTACTACATAAGGCCACAACAACGAGCACACAAGCAACACCAAATAAGCATATGACACCCAAACACCCACACAGCAAACCAAAAACATGCAGGAAACCCTAGGAGGGTAAACCCTAATCAACCACTAATAACCAAATGATTAACAAATGGAAGATCCAAGTAGCAAAAAAAGGATTTAGGGTAAGAGCACGTCGACCAAACAGCAATTACACGTTAATAATAGAAATCGATTAAACAAAACCCTAAAACGAATAAACCCCTATATAAACAATGGTTAATCATGCGAGTAACGATTGATAACCAGCATAATAGGAACAAGTTTGGGCCCTGAACAATCAATTAAACAGTAGCGATCACACACCCAAGTGACTGTATTGAAGAAAAATGAATGAAGAATAGTCAGTTAGGGTTTACACGTTTTTCCCTATTGATAGAAATAATGCCTAAAAACGTTATTGATATTTTTCGACATCTCTACATTTTGATAATCACAAAATGTAAAAATAGTCTATGTAAAATTAAACGTAAATAAGTTATTAGTCGTAAATTTTCATTTCAAAAATTAATCACTTAAAAGTATGAATACATAAATGCTTAATTTATTTAATGATCAAATGAATTAAATTTTTCTAAACCTTACATTTTTTATAAAATGTAACAAACATTTTTAAAACTTATATAAAATATTTTTGTATTTACAAAAAATGTTTTATTCAAAATAAATATTTTGAATTCAAATTTTCCCCCTCAAAATGAATAAAACTGCTCTAGAAAACACCTCCCCTGAAAAAGACAAAATTAGAAGCGTCCTACTATGGGCGGCCCCCCTATAGGTAGGGGTGTCATAAAAGCCGACCCGACCCGAACCTGAACCGAACCCGAATATGTCTATTCGGGTCGGGTCAATCGGGGGTCAACCCGAATAACCCAAAATATAAACAAGGTCGGGTTTCGGGTTTAATATATGTGTGCACTCGGGTTCGGGTCAACCCGAATGTCCCGAGTTTGATTTTTTTTTCTTTCTAATTCTTATCTAACTTTTGGTCTGTTATGCTAACTATTAAGTAAGTGTTTGTTTTGTGCTAGTAAAGTAGCAGCGGCCTTGCCTGTGTTGCATTCTCTTGTAGCAAAGTAGAACTTGCATTGCATTTTATTTTGTGCTAGCAAAGTAGCATTATGTTGCTTTCTATTGTAGCAAAGTAGCAAAGTTGCATTATGGCTTTTTCCTTATATTAATGAACTATATATTTTAGGTAAGTGTTTGTTTTGGTTTGTACATGCTAGTTTCGTTAAATATATCTATTTTGTCATAAAATGTTGGTAACTGAAAGCATGCAAAGTTGCAATATGGAACGCTTTGTGCCAATACGAATCGGCCAAATGAAAGCATGCAAAATCTAATTTTAAAGAGTGTTGATGCACATGATAAAAAGCGTATACGTTGATAATGAAAACGTGATGATGTACTTAAATTGGTCGTGTCAAATTTATATAACTTTGCAATAGTTACTAATATATATGTCTTGATTTATATAACCAAATTGAAAGATACAAATGTGTTTCATATCATATGTAATATATATGTCTTGATTTATTTGTATAGTAGCAACTGCAACTAATGTGTTATAACAAGCTTTGTTTTGCATTTAGTTGTTTTAAATTTTAACCTTCAAGTTTAAACATCCAAATTATATAATTCTTAAATGGCTCAAACCCGAACCCGAATTGATCCGAACCAAATTGACCCGACTCGATTGACCCGAACCCGACCGACCCGACCAGATTCTACCTATAGGTATGGGCGGCCCCCTTAGAGACCTCTGGATTTATTTATTGAAAAAATAGATTCGAAACTTATGTGAAATCAAAAGATCTAGATCTTTGGCATGTTATTATCTATGGTGATTTTCCTCCTATTTAAAATAATCCCGAAACTAAAAATGATGAAATTGTACCATTTGACAAACAAAGCAATGATCTTAAAAATAATCTTGCTAAAAATAATGAAGCTAAAATGGTAATTTATAATGCTTCGCCAAGTAAAGAATACGAAAGAATTTATATGTGTAAAACAACAAAAGAAATTTGGGATACTTTATTAATCACTCACCAAGGTAATAGTCAAGTTAAGGATAACAAAATAGATCTTATTGTTCAACAATATAAACAATTTACGATTCCAGAAGAGGAATCGATATATAATTCTTTTTCTTGGTTTAACACTATCATTACTAGTGTAAAAGCACTTGATGAAGGTTTTTCTAGCAAAAACTATGTTAGGAAATTTCTTAGGGCACTTCATCTCAAATGGTGCGCAAAAGTCATGGCTATTGAAGAGTCAAAGGAGTTGAAATCACTATCACTTGACGAACTTATCGGAAACTTGAAAGTATATGAAGTGATAATAAAGAAAAATTCTGAAATGGTCAAAGGCAAAAGAGAACAAAGTAGATCTCTCACCTTGAAGGCTAAAAAGAATTTAGTGACGAAAAATTCGACCTCCGATGGTGAAATACGAAGAACGTATGCTCATAGGTATGTGTTGCCCGTGTAGGTGTATTTAATGATTATCAAGTTTAAATTTATATTTAGCCTACTTATCCTAAAACAACAACTTTTAAACGGGCATTTACCTACCTTACACCGGTCGATGAGTTTCGTTGGTAAGTAGGTATGTCGAACACTATCAACGATGAAGTTTGAATCTTATATTCTATCAGTATTTTAATTAATCTAATTAGACTAGTTAATTCTAATTTCTTGTCAAACCTATGTTAAACCTATTTCTAATGATAAAAGAGGGGTGAGGGTTTCAGCCTGAGAGACTGGCACAGGTTTGGTGGTGACTAAAATCAATTCAATACACGATAATCATGCAAGAAGATGATCAGAAGATAAAAGAGCGGTACAAGCCAAATGATAGAAAACTGTATTAGCCATATTAAATCCGATTAAATGCTGGTTTGTTTGTTTAGTGCAATGACTGCTTATCTCGAGGCGGCATATCATTCTTAAGACTTAGGCAGGACATCATCCTAATACCTAGACACGTTGAATCCTGTCATAATTAACGCATCCGCATAAAGCATCCGCATAAAGCATCCTTTAGTTTAATTATAATCTGTCTTAGGGATTAAATCAATGGTGATCTTGTTAAACCCTAGCCCATCGGGACTTTACCCACTTACTGCTTGACGATATTTTATATACTAGTAGTCCACTATTCGAGTCTATACCAATGATCAAGAACATACTCGTTGGTCTAAGGGTCACCTTCCAGGCCAACTAAGCTTACTAATCTAAAGGCAAATATAGATCATTATTTGTGATCCTATTGGTCCAATTATATAAAACGGGATATAGAGAGCCATCCTAGTATCTAAATCACTTGGCCAGTCTTACTAGACCCAGTTGAATGATGGTTCGCGTATTCAACCACATATACAAGTATGAGGTGATAAACATAATTAAACAATTAACGATAAACTAAGCAATCGAGATTAAACAAACCAAACATTAAATCTTTGTTAAGATGACTAATACCCGAGGGTATTAGCCCATAACTATTGTAATATTACAAGTATAATCAAACAACCAAGGCAAACTAACCGAGTTAACGAACAATACCAAAACTCAAATGATTACAAGAGTATAGGAATTACACGGTGTATTCTATAGAATTAGTTTCAATGCTTGACCTTGGCTGCTCTTCTTCACTTCAGAAAATTGACTTTTATGTTTATGGTATAGAGAATATGATTAAGCACACTGAAAACTCGTTTTTGAGTCTTCTATTTATAGTATCCAAAAATTAGTGGATACGTCGTATTGGTTGAGGTCAATACGGCGTATTAGGGTGTATTCCTTGGAGTGCGCGCTACGTTCATAATCAATTAGTAATAATTATCTTCAATCACATTTACTGCAGGATCTTTGATTGTTTGACCAGCTGGATATGGAGTATGTATTCAGCAGGATACGCCGTATTGGTTATTGATCGGATACTATCCCTTGTGAAGTCCGTAGGCACGATACGCTTATTTTCTTGTTTGGGATACATCATATCTAGTCAGAGATAATCAATCTTCAAATATTATCGTTTAAGCTTCAGAATGTGCGCCTTTTAGCTTATCTTCACAATGTACTCCATAATTACAGCAATTAACAACTTTAAGCAATTAAGTAACAATTCTTGCAATAATTATATAAAAGTGGGTAATTTACTTAGGATAAATGATGCTATAAAAGTAACGTTATTTGATGTCATCAAATATCTCCCCACTTGAATCCTACTTGTCCTCAAGTAGACTCTAGAAATTTATTAGAAATGTATCCCAACTGAAGTTAAGGATTCTTTTCCTTTAAGCATTCTTTTATTTAATCACCTGTACAAAACCAAGCACCTCACAAAATATGAGAAATGAAAACACTCTGATCACTCAACTAATCTAGGGTGCAACATTTAATAGGTACGCTCAATTGCTCGGTCGTGATTAGTTTTCTATCATTTGCTTGGCAAGGTTACACATATCCACCACTAGAGCTAAGGAGTAACAAGTCAAAAGGTAATTTGGGTTAATAGGCTTAATGTTGATCATTCTAACAATCTTTCACCAAAAGTACCACACCAACAAGGCAGCTGAATCATACAAACATGGCCGTAACGACAGAATAGACATGTATAATTCGATCACATCCTCATTCGAGTTTAACCAAGGGTTTAGGATGAAGAATGATATAGGGTATGGATCTTCTAACTTTCATCAAAAGTAATAAACCAACAAGGTGGCTGAATCACACATACATAGCTGTAACGACGAAATAGACATGTATGACTCGATCTCATCCTCGTCCGAGTAAAACCTAAGGCTAGTGATTAGGAAAGGGAAGTAAATTATTTTTAAATAAAATTCACAAAACAAATAGATTAAGCCCGGACAAATAAGGTATATAGTTGCTAGTAACTTTCCCGACCGTTCCATGATAAAGACTCAGAAATATATACAAACGTCTCGATCATAGAATGACAAAGACAACTTAAGTTGGCGTTCCCATAACGGTCAACTTCCCAATCATCCCATACTTATACATACTTTTACAAAACAAGTGGTGGTATCGACCACTTTTATACAAAGCTGTACATCGTTGATTTTTACCACATATCAACGAATAATCGATGCTTCAAGTAATTTATCGGTTTAAGTTCAATGTACCAACTATCTTCATTCTTTCCTTCTCTTTTTTGTTGTGGTTTCCTATTTTTCCATTTTTTTTCTTTTATCTAACATAGCAATACAATATGAATCTAGGTGTAATTTCACCGCCTTTACCGTCATAATTTTATCTAGAATTTTCTTTAAACAATTCATCTTCGGAACATAATACATAATTGCAGAAAGTTAAAAAATACACCCTACATATATTCCCATTGCATTGTGCAATTTCCCGACCTAACCGGAGATAGAAAATTTCACTTTGACACAGGAACTACAAAACTTTACACAAAAGCAACTAGCAACTTTAATTAAATAGGCTTAATCTACATGGTAGGCTAAGGTGTAAAGGTGTAGCGAAATAAACATTTGGTGTGAAAAAGGTTGGAATGACTCAACAGGTTTTTCTATGGAAATCTTACTCTTATAGTGAGAGTAAGCAAATGGTTGTACGGGGGTTAACTAACCAGTGTAGTTAGTTAATTTTACAACATATAGGCTTTTTGGTGTATTCCTAAAAATTTACCAGTTAAACATGTTACTCCATTTAAATTCATAATACTCATTATTGTGCGAGGTCATGTAGCTAGCATTTTTTACAAAAGTATGCTATTTTTTTATTTGGCATAATTTTAAGCATATAACATATTATTTGTAAAAAGAAGGACAAGTAGGCGTTCTAATTCTCCATCCCCCCACATAAACTATACAACGTCCTCGTTGTATAGATAAAACAATTAAAGAAAATAGGAAATACAATTAAAATGAGGAACTCCCCTGATATTATTGAGCCTACGAGGAGGAATCACCAATTGAAGTTATCTGAGAAAAAGTGTGTGAAGGCGTCAGAATGCCCGTATGAGTTCAACACATGTATTTTTCCAGAGTATACCATCACTAATTCATTGATTTTGTTACAGTAATGTACTGCATAAAAGTTTAGAAGAAAAAACGTGCAATTCCTATCTCGGTTTTACAATGGTTACAATGCAGAAAAATAAACACACGTACTGTACAGGGAGTCAATACGCTGTATCCCAAACCCAAGGATACGTCGTATTGCGTCCTATAAAAACAAATGTTTTAAAGTTGCAAGAATTTAAATACATAATTTAAAGGACTAATAACATCCAGACAAGTCCATACGGCGTATCCATAGAGGTTCGATACGCCGTATTGAATGTCTGGGAAGACAGACTCAACAAACAATTAAAATTTACAAACGACAAACAATAAAAAACAGCCGGGTTATCTCTCGTTTAGCACTTTTCTTTCAGCCAGTCTTTAAGTTAGATTTTTTCTTCCTCTTCATTCTTTATCTGCCTTTGTCATGAGCCATCCCTCATCCATAATGCGAAAAAGTTCTCGATAAGCTTGACATGCATCAATGTTGGTTCTTGAATGGTCGAAGTGCTCGTGTACTTTTAATGCAACAATACGCATCATCTCGGCAATCCGAATGATATTATAGCATCTCTAATCGTCTAACATGGTAGATTATGGAGCATGATGTTCCTTTTATGTTCTTGATTGTCTTGAGTATTACTGGCGTTGTTTGCTACATAATCCTACCAAAGATATGGTTAATATCAAGATAAGGGTCATAAGCCTTTTCAGTTTTGGTGTTTGCATATGGTCCCTGGCGGTGATTTTCCCAACGAGTGAATTGGGCGTTTTCATAAGTATTTACTTTCCACCAACATTCCTCTAGTTTTACAAATACATCATGATCTAGTTCGTGGAAGTTCTTAAAACTATTTTTCAACCATGCGCAGAATTTCATCACACCGGGAGTTGCATTCCCTCATGATTTTTCAAAACTTTTATAAAATGTAACAAACATTTTTAAAACTTTTATAAAATAAATGCTTAATTTGTTTGTAATCAAAGGAATTTTTATTTTTTCTAAACCTTGCATTTTTTATAAAAGGTTAACAAAACATATAAATACTTTTCATATTGCGTTACGTTTGATCGGCAATTTGATACAAAACATTTTAAGTTTTTAAACGGAAACGTATTCACCCCCTTTACGATTTCCACGATTGGTATCAGGAGCCGCGTCGCTCTAATTTTCAAAACAAATGGTTTTAAAAATTGAGTACGATCCATGTATCAAATTACCCATACATGAGGATTAAATATGAAAGGTGTTTTGTTGCTTGACTTGTAGTAGTTCTGTTATTAAATACACTCGTTATACTAGCTTGAAGTAAAAACAATTTTGTAAATAAATAAATAAAAAATAAAAAAATAAAAAAAATGGCGAATATGTTCAGCAGGTGCCGGCCCCCTTATTGTTTGGGTGGCCCCCTTATCTCCCAAGGGCGGGCCCCCTTATCAATCAGGGGGCCACCTATCTGATTTAGCAGATTTTTAGAAACTTTGAAAATTCATATAAATCAACTGTAAGTCCGTAGAAGTCGTGCCACCCGTCATTTTAAAGATAAATGAGTCTTTTTTTCATATGAGAACACTTTCAAGTATCGAAAATAAACCTAAATTGGTCAGAAATACAAAATACCACTTATTGTCCAAAATGTTGAGTTTCGTTTTAACGTAAAACTTGTATTTTATCTTTTTCTTTCGAGTCGAACATTTCTAGTCGGTATATCTTTGAAAAATGGCGTAATTAACTTTTCAAAAATAATAAATTTGGTTAATTTTTGAAATGAGGAGGAAACTAATTCATTTTCAAATAAAACTGAGCTAAGTATACATTGTTGTATCTAATACACAAAACGACGACAAGTACTTTTATGTGTTATGCTATATGATTATGTGCACTTTCTTGTGTCTTAATTTTGTTAATAGATATTATTAAGTGATCGTTGCTATTTGTAATTGAGCTAATTATATACTAAACACATGTGCCATGTACATTATTTGTTTGTAACTAGTTTTTTGGATTATGCCTAAATAGAACTTATGCTAGATTTTTTGCATTAAGATTGCGAAATTATTCTTGCGTTGCATATAGGAAAATATCACTTTGTTTGCAAATGTTACATCAAAATCTTGTAAACCTTATTGAACATAATAATAACTCACTTTGGATTGAGAGCTATGTAAGCTTTTCAAATCTATCGAAAAAGATCGTATTGCACGATTATTGTGTCAATAGTTCAAGTGGTAACATGTGTCACCATAAAATATTGTACACCTTCATTTAATCAAAGATTTAAACAAGATCTCGAAATCATGCCATAATACTATCTTGCTTTATGATGAGGTGTCATTTTATACACTTTTCGGGGTCGTTTAACCCCCTAAATCATGCACTTATGCCCAAAATAGGTACTTAATCGTTCCTTTTCAGGTATTTCGCATTTGAAAGACATTGGAAGAATTACACGTGACTTAGGCTCATTTGGAAAAGAAACGGACAAGACTACAAACCTACACCAACATCACTCAAGATAGTATTCTCAACAGCTGGAGACGGCGTCAACAATACAACGTGATGCCGTCACAACGAAGACCAAGACGACGTCTCTGGATCTCATGACGGCGTCAGAGTACACGACCCAACCTATTATCTAGAATATTCTCTATCATGACGGCGTCACGACTAAAACGCGACGCCGTCACAACGTTTTTCCTATATATACAAACCCGAATTTAGGGTTTTGAGTGTGTAACTTTAGAATAAAAAGAGGGTACGAACCCTAGTTCATTTAGCAGCTGTTAGGGACGATTTTAGGGCCTAAAAACCCTATTGTACTTCTTTCAACTCATGTTTTAATCAAGTAAGGTTTATTTAATCATTCAATATGTCTATGTGTTGTTTGATTCATCTATGTTCTTGCTTTATTAACATGCTAGGCTAAGCCTTCTATTGTGTTTATTTATGATTGTATGAAACCTAGAATGTAGATCTTAGTGGTGTTGCTTCTTGTGATGGATGTGCATGTTAGGTCTTAGAAAACCAGCTTTTGTCTGCATCGCTGTTGATATGTCTAGGAAAACATGATTGTGTAGAAAAGATACCATCGGGTAACAGTCTTCATACTACCTTGCCCCCTAATATGGTTGATCCACTTTTAATATATTTCACATGCACTTAGTGTACCCCTAGGGGCCTTGTAATAGTCTTCATACTACCTTACTTGTGCGTTGCTCTAGCGGAATACTAAGTAGACGACGGGTTCGTGTAATTCGTTCATGACTTAGGAAATAATTACACAGATCATCACAAGGGTGACAAGGCAACAACACTAGGAGAAGCAATCTAGGGAGTAATACATGATTAAATAAACACAGTCTTTTATCTTATTGTTATCACCATTAGTTTAGATTATTATTTAGTTTAATAGCTAAAACCAAACCTCCTCTCAAATATATGATTTACTTGCTTTCCATAAAATATAAAAATACAAAAATAATCTTCCCTCAACCTTTAGAATTCTGTTAGACCGTGATCAAGCCTTCCCAACCTATTCCTCGAGTGAACGATAACAACCCCCCGAGTCTTGCCTATACTACTACTACTACAACGATTAGGTGCTTTGCCTAGGGAGTTGTAAAACTTCTTGTTGAAGTCTAACAACGACCGCATCACTTTAACATGGGATAAATAAGATAAAAGATCATTTTAATACATTAGTATTTAAGTAAAAGAAAATGTATTTTTGATCTTAGCACTTGCTTACATTAATCTAACTCACAATCATAACTAATAAATCTTTGAATTAAAATAAACCTAGGATTTATTGCAAATTCTAAAATTGAAAGCTTAACTTTCTTGGTAAGAAAAGTTCTCTCTTTTGTAATGAAATTTTGGTATGAAATTCAGATTAACATTCATCGTAAGTTCACATAATTGAAAATATTATATAAACATGTAATTGTTTTTAAAAGTTGTTTGAAATGCTTAAAAATGGCTAGGTAAGTTCTATACACTTTAAATGTCAAAACTATGCATATTATGCATAATACTCAATGATCTTTCTCACATATAAAATTGATGATTATCTTTATGAAACAAGTTAGCTTGTCATTTTAAATGTCCTCACACTTAATAATAATCTTAGGACTAATGGAACACACTATTAAAATATTTATTTTCTTTTAAATAAGTGTTCGTGAGGGTCAAGAAAGATCTCGAGTATATATCGATTCATTATTCAAATTATAATTGATATATTTACCGAATCTAATAGACAAGTTTTTGAGTTTGGACATGAAATTGGATTCTTATTTATTTAGTTTCAATACTATATCAACACATAACAAAAGATATTATCTTGGATCTACATACTCAATCACACTCGATTGATATGAAAATATTTACATCCTCTTCTAGATGAAAAGAATATGCATCAGATCATAACTCACACTTGTGTTGATGATGCCATATTAAGTCTACTTGTACAATTGTTGTGTTTCAAAGATTAGACTAATATATTTAATACATGCATAAAATACACAATGAATTAGGATTGACGACTTAGATGTTTCGTCCGAAATATTCAAACAATTTACATTGCAATGCAATTGGTAAATGTGTTATTTCTGAAAAACCCAACACGAGCAAACTAACAACATATGTAAACTTTGCTCATATAACTTTAAAAGAACAACTTAAAGTTCGAATTCACATTTGGCTAAATTCTCAAACAAGAATAATACTCCTGTTTATTCACCTAGGATAACATGATGTTTGGAAATATTATGTCTAAAGAGTTTATGCATTTATCGTGTTAAACGAGTGATAAAAGATAATGTATATCCTATGCATTTTATTTTCTTCGTAGCATAAATGGTTGTGTTACAAGATAATACACTATATATTGTTTGCAAAATATAAGCTAGTAGAATTAAAAAAATAACCTACCACAATATGTATCAATGCATAAACAAGTAAAATTCATTTATTCAAACTAGCAGGGTACCCGCACAATGAGGCGGCGGGTATCCTGTCACTATATTTTGGGGCGAGCAATATTCGGTTAAACGTTTTCAAACAAAAATATAAAAAATCTCTGTAGAAAGTACCGTAAAAGTTGAGGAGTGAAAGTGAGGGTATATTGAGTGACTATTTTTGCTTTAAAGAAACATTTGTGTGTGTGAGTTATGAGATAGTTTGTGTAGATTTATATGATGGATTTACCTACTAATGTCGTGGCCTTCTTCCTCTTTGATACGCTGAACCATTGGCATAGTGTTTCGTTCCAATGATTCACATCTTTCATGATCATCAAACACAAAATTGTACACATGAGTAATAACCATAACAAAGAAAAGAAAGTAAGCAACATAAAAATACAATCTGTAACCAAAAACTTGACTGATGTTTGAAAGAAAAAAAAATACAAAATTATGGAAAAAGGTGACAACGGTGTATCTTGTAAACCATAGAGAAAATGCACAAATCTAACTATTTTTTACAAAATTACACAGTTTTTCATTGTTTATATAAGTAATGAGAAAGAAAAAGTTTTACTTTTCCAAATTTACTGAAGCAATCCTTCTTTTACAAATAAAAGAGATAAACCTACAAAATTAGAAAATATATAAAAACATGAATTGTCAAAAAAAAATACCTCAACGATTTATACAATGAATATATATGAAGTAAGAATCATGAATAAATAAGAATCATGGATAAATATGAAGAACATACATAAAGATCATGGATATCAAGAACAAATTTATTAATTAAATCATATCAAAACATTCTAAACAAATATGAAAAGAAAGAAAATATACATACAAAACATATAAGGATGAAGAAAATTACCAAAAACATCATTCATCTTCAAATCCGGTGTCCACCTTCGACCACTTCTTCATGCCCGATATTCAAAATACCGCTGCCACTTCTTTCATGATAACAACAACCTAGAATAATAAACCCCAAATCATAAATAAATAACATAAATAAAATCTAATATAGAACTTAATGATGTCTAGTTACGGATGTTAGCACTAAAACCTCTCGATCTTTAAACTAGGTGGTAGATCTCAAATGATATAAAGAAGGAGAAGACGTTAGGTAATTATGTGTAAAAGTGAGGTGTTGGCTTTTTATACAAACAAAAAGGAAAAGATGTGGTTGTAACTAGGGGTGGCAATTTCTGACCCGACACGAAACCCAACCTGAAACCGACACGAAAATTAACATGTTTGGGTTGAGTATAATATATAAACGGGTCAGGTTCGGGTTGTGACTAAATTAAATGGGTAGACCCGCTAACCCGTTTAAGATTTTTTTCTTAGATTAAAAATTATTTATATATTGTTATATGTGTTAAATAGGTTAAACGAGTTGACCCGCAAACCCAATTAACATGTTTAACCCTTGTAATGTGCGAATATGAAATGGTTTATATGGGTTAAACTCGTAACGTTTAGGACGAAACATGCAATTTGGCCAAACTTTAGGGACGATTTATGCAATTTACTCTAAAATCTAATATAGAACTTAATGATGTCTAGTTACGGATGTTAGCACTAAAACATCTCAATCTTTAAACTAGGTGGGAGATCTCGAATGGTATAAAGAAGGAGAAGATGTTAGGTAATTATGTGTAAAAGTGAGGTGTTGGCTTTTTATACAAACAAAGAGGAAAAGATGTGGTTGTAACTGCTACTAAGCAGTAATAAAATATAAATATCTAGACAGTTATGGTTGAATACTTCAATGGGCTATTATAAAATATTTGAATGGGTTGTTACAAAAATCTGTGTGAATTTAAAGAATGTGTTTTATTAACTTTATATATGAATTGAGGTTACATTATTTTTTATATTGGGTTATTAATATTAGTGGGACGTTACAGTTTTTTAATTGGGCTATTAAATCACATTGATTCAAATAAGTTGTTACAGTTTTATTCATTTGTATGTATTAATTTCATTTAATAAGCATATGTTATAATTCTATTCATTGTGTATTAACTTTTGAATGGCTTTTATGGCTTTTAAATTCGTGTATGTATAAACTTTCTCAAAGAGGAAATATTTTTTACTTAATTCTAAAAATAAAAAATAGGCTAAATGCTTTATAAAGTAGTAGAGATACTTGTTTAATTAGGCTATATAGCATTCATAAGAATGATAATTTTAGAAAAGCATATTTGGTAAAAATACAATATGTCTCATTTCAATCATATAGAATCACAACTCAATTAAGGTAAATAATCTTAATGAGATTCATTTCACAAGATATGCAAAAGAGCATTCTTAAAACACTCTCAATACAACATATTTTTGATTGTTACAAATAAACACATCTCTTTGCTTTTGAAAATCCAAAACACGTTAAAATCACAAGTAACAACTACAAATGAAAGATGACTAAATAAAAGACATTCATTAAATCAAACAATATGCAATCGAAAACAAATAACCTATAAATATTGAACAAAAGATTAAAACATCTTGCTTACGCTTTTCTAAGCATTCAACACATCTCTATTAGGATTACGTGTAAAATATATCATCTAGATCTACCATCATAAAAACATGGTTGTTTGAATTATATTAGACGAAGTATTAGAAAACTAACCATATTTTATCTTTGCTACACTTCGATAGGTAAATTTAAACTAAATAAACAAGTAATAAATAAAGTTAGTTTACATTGATGAAATTTGTCTTTCATTAGAATTTCTCAAGTATTAACTAGGATTTTATTAAACATTTCTAGATTCATGGCATCTCACATATGTGTTTGGAAGTTTTAAGATGATAACTTATTACTATGTGATGCGATTATATGCCTTCGTGATTATCAAGATTTATTTGCTTTGTTGTTGAATGCATGTTTATTATAAAGGTTTTTGTCTTTGTCAAACAATTCTTATATCTTAGTTTATCTAAATAATACATGCTTTAAATGCTAAATGTTAACATATTTTACATTATGTTTGCGTTTAAAATAATCATGTTTCTTACGTGCCGTTTTACATGACTTACGTGTTAATTGTGCACTTACACTATATTGATTTGATGCAAAACGGATTAGATATGCCTATCACGATAAACTTTTAGATGTCAAATAGTCTTACACATTAATTACTTTAATTATTGTGTTGATACATTCTTAAATACTCTTACATGCTTAATTCTTTAAGTCTTATGCATCTAGGTATATACTTCTTAACACTAGAATTTATACCCTTAATACATGCGGCCCTTAGTGTCACAATCCAAAAAGTCATAATAGTCGCAAAATTGTCTTAAATGTCTTAGAGTCTCCATACACACACTTCTTTATTCATTATCTCGTTTCCTATCAAATAATCCACTCTTTTATCAAGAGAATGTTATATACAAATCTAATACACCTCTAAGTAGGTTTGACAACTTAAATATTTTGTTCGAAATATTCAAGTAATTTTTAACTTTCGATTGCAAACATTAAAAGGTCATATCCGAAAATTCATATTCAAGCTTTTTAACAAAATATGTTAAAACGCTCTTCCAAAAGCTAAAACCTAACATCAACATACGTGTGACAAAGGTCTTACGAGTTTCTACATAAGTGATTCATAGCTTCTTTAATATACACACCTTGAGACTAAGTACATCCACTTCCGTTAGTCCTTTCGATCCCCTTAGGAATGTCACGATGTTTTATCGTCATGCTCACCTCATACATAATAAGGATAAAACTTTGTCCATCGATCTTAGGATATAAAACTAATCAAAATTTACCAAAAATCTCGTAAATGTGTCATTCTCATTTTAATAGTATTGTTACTATTAAATATATTCTAATAAATCTCCACAACTTAATTATTTCATCCGTGATATTTAAGTATTTTTAATTCTTGAAATGCAAATTAAAATGTCACTCATTGTTTATATCAAATTCGTTTCACAAAAACCTTAATCACGCCTCTATTATTAAATAGATGGTTAATACCTTCTGTCCATCTTTTCCGCTACTACCTTCAAGATAACCTCATACCTCGTCGTGTGATTGTTCTATGAACATTTACAATGCTCGAGAAGAGCTACATAACTTCGTGGATGAAGTTCGTTGTATGCTAACCATCATTTGTCTTGACATTGTCAAGCTCATCGCTTGCGTCTCTATTCTTCTTCATTTATTCTTTTTATTCCTCAATTTATGTCCGGATGAGCACGAATTTAATGGGAAGGGATAACACACTCGTTCACCTATAACTTCTACCATACACTCAAACCTCATAACCATAAAACCTCATAACTAGTTCTAGTGCATCCCAAACCACCAAAGTGAATTTCGTAATGAAAGGCATCTCACCCTCATATCCCGACAATCATAAGCATGTGTGCCTATGTTGTCAAAAGTCAAGTGAATTTCGTAATGAAATGCATCATATCCACTTACTACTAAGTGAAGAACACAATGAAGACATTCAAGCTTCAAGTGTTATCGAGTCACCACATTGTCGTGACTTTTACTTTTTTCATCCACATGTCACCACCATGAAAGAACTACCAAATCATTTCCACTTCTAGCAAGTGAAGAACACAAAGAAGATATTCAAGCTTCAAGTGTTGTTGAATCATCACAATTGGTTTTTACCATGAAGGTAATACCACCTCATTTCACAATCATACTACCAAAGCAACTCTTCATTGATTTAACAAATGAAGACACCAAAACCCCATCACCCAAACTTCAACTATCATCACCAAGTGTTCCTAATGCACCTTTCAAAACACCATCAACCAAAGGCACTTCATCTTCACCCATTGACTACACACTCTACTATAAATACAACCTCATTCTCACCATCATCATCACAACAATCCACCATTTTCACATTTTCACCTTTGTTCATCAACATTAACAACCATCTCAAGAAAACAATCACCCCAATCAAGAATTACCAAACCCTTACATTAAGGACACTCCCACATCACCACAAGTTGCCTCACATCCTCCATTTCCCATCTCACCCATCAATTCATATGTTACTCACACTCAATCTCCACCTCAAAGTGACAACCAAATTCAACACACACCACCTCCATCTCTCCCAACAACAAAACAACATTCCCTCATCACCTTACTCTCCAAACCTACCAAACACCCAACAAACCTATAGTCAACACCTTCCCTTTCCATTCACGCTCATCCTTCCTCATTTATGTTTCCTCAACAAATCATCCTTATCATCAACATTTAGTTCGACCTAAAGTCTTACGATAATGTTTATCCTTAAACACCCCAAACATGAAAAGCATACATAATGCTTAACAAAGAAACCTTGAGGATTTAGGAATCTCTCAATACAACCATTAGTCTATTTAAATCCACATCATTATCTTGGTTAGATGATGATACCATAAGGAACGTGTTGATCGAGTCTTAGCCCTTAAGCATGTGTCGATCGAATCTTATCATTGGTTCTTAAACATTTCCATGTTTTAAGCATTCATCATTTTTTTGGTTGTTGTCTTTAGTGCCACACTTTAGAGTGCATATACCTAAAACATACATGATTTGTTCCCCACTAAGTGTCTTGCATATATATCTATCATCATCATTATATATATGTGCATTTTTCTACTAACTTTGTTTTGTAGCACTTTTTCGTTACTCGATTTCTTGGTGCCCCAATCAAGGGGGAGCATACACCAAGGGGGAGCATTTGCAAATGTCCAAGCCATTACGTTTGCAACCGTTTAAGACATCTACACATTTTTTTAAGATACTAGTAACATTCGTCTTGTTTTAAAATGTTACATTTAGAGTATGTTTCCTCAACAAATCATCTTTATCGTCAATATTTAGTTAGACCTAAAGTCTTACGATAATGTTTATACTTAAAAACCCCAATCATGAAAAAGCTTACATAATGCTTAAACAAATAAACTTTGATTAGGAATCTCTCAATACAACCCTTGACGAAAGTCTATCCGAATCCAAATCTTCATCTTGGTTAGATGATGATATCATAAGTAACATGTCATTCAAAATACGTTAATAATCCTTATCCAAATGACATCTTGGAAGAAGTCATTCTCATAATATTAGTGTGTCAATCAATAAACGAATTTTGTTCTCGTTTATTAAAGTCGGTATAATACCGAAGGGTGTTGGTCGAGTCTTAGTCCTTAAGCATGTGTTGGTCAAATCTTATCATTGGTTCCTAAACATTGTCATGTCTAAAGCATACATCATGATTCTTTTTATCTTGGATTTAGGTTGTTGTTATTAAAACAATGATTGCATGTGTCTAAGTTTTGATTTTTCATTTTAAGTGTCATACTTTAGAGTGCATATACCTAAGACATGCATGTCTTGTTCCCCACTAGTGTCTTACTTTATATATATCTATCATCGTCATTATATGTGCACTTGTCTACTAACTTTGTTTTGTAGCACACTTCCTTAGCTCGATTCCATGGAGCCCCAAACAAAGGGGAGCATCCACCGAGGGGGAGCATTTGTAAATGTCAAAGTCATTACATTTGCAACCATTAAGACATCTACACATTTCTTGATATGTGTATTCCATCCCTATAATATTTCTCTTATATATATTAGGTTGCGCGAAACTAATCCTTGATGTAGGTTAAGAGTTCATAACATATTTGATTTATGGATCCGCTTGAGTCAATCTACAATGGGAGGCAAGTATCATAGGAGTGTAATGAGCTAAGGGGTGCTCGAGTGTCAAAGTAGATATCTTGGGTTAATTAAACATGGTTGATAAGAGCAAGACTTCATTGGGGATGATGCAAGCTCGCCTCTTTGGTTTAAGGATTAAAGTACAGTAAAAGTCTCATTTAATGGAATGAATGGCTTGGAGTGTCCACCTTTTTGTTTCGACAAAAGAGGAAGAAGAAGTGTAAACAAGTAACTTATACATTTTACTATGAGTTATAGTTTACATATTTTGTCATCATCAAAAAGGGAGAGATTGTTAGTAGAAATATTACGATATTTAATCTATACATTCTCTTTGTGTTTTGGTGATGACAAACATGTAACTTATAACACATAACGTAAAGTGCTCAAGTTACTCGTAATCACAAATCATCAAAGTATTGATACGACAACATCTCTCGACGTCTCAAGTCTGCTTCAACTAAGTTTGCACCCGACGTAAATCACTTAAAGGTATGAATAAATAAATGTTTAATTTATTTAATGATCAAAGGAATTTAATTTTTCTAAACCTTATATTTTTTATAAAATGTAACAAACATTTTTAAAACTTATACAAAATATTTTTGTATTTACAAAAAATATTTTATTCAAAATAAATATTTTGAATTCAAATTTTCCCTCTCAAAATGAATAAAATTGCTCTAGAAAACACCTCCACTAGAAAAGACAAAATTGGGAGCGTCCTACTATGGGCGGCCCCTTTAGTGATAAAGGGGCCGACAGGGGAGCTAAGGGGGTCGGCCATGTAAAACGGCTCCCAGTCTTGCCTATAAATTGTGGACTATTTCTACAACCTTTTTCACCTTTTGCACCTATTTTCTTTCTGTCCCAAATTAATTTATACATCTCACACATATTATAAAAACATTTGATCATTTAATCATAAGCATTTGTTTCTATGTGATTCAAGCTTATTCCTCTAAGAGCAAGAGAAGAATACTCGTAATCACCAAGATACAAAGGATTATAGTTTAGGTTGTGTTTATGCAACGTAGATACGATTGTGTTTTATGTTGTAATTCATTCACATCTCTTGTGATCGTATGTAATAGTTAGATTGGATTGATCATGATAGTATTTTGATGAGGTAAATACTTGTAAGAGTGGTTAGTATTTTAGGCCTTAAAATACAAACTTGTGGTAGATCGGTTCTAGCTAAGGTTAGAACTCGATATTTGGCTTAGTTTAGGAAATTGGAGTAAGCTACTTGTGTACGGTTTTCTTCACCTAAAAGGAGCTTGTTGACTAGTGAAGTAACTCTCGAGTTGGGTACTCGAGGAGTGTAGTAGGACGAAGAGGAGCTTCGTGACTGAACCACTATAAATCACCGTGTCGGGTTTGCATTTCCTTTTACTCATCTCTTTCCATTTTTACTCGCATTTATCGCTTTATATTTACACTTGCATTATGTAGATAATTGTGTGTCATGATTCTTATACAGTTTTGATTATGTTCGTGTCGTTAATAAATGTGAATATTATGCTTAGGTTTGTATTGTTGTGATACACTTTGATACTATATATATAGTTAGTGTAGAACTAATATAAACACTCTTCATATTGCGTCATGCTTGATCGGCAATTTGATACAAAACATTTTAAGTTTTTAAACGGAAACGTATTCACCCCCTCTACGATTTCCACAGAAAGGTTTAGGATTAGTGAGAGAAACTAAAAAGAGAAAGAGTTATCAAATGAGGTCTTATACTAAAAGAAAGAAAATAAGAGAATGGGGAGTACAAGAATGAAGGAAACTTCCTAAAATGTCCTAATTCTCCCTTTTTATATTAATCTCTCTAAACTAAGAGTACTTAGCTAACTGAGCTAATTTTCCTAACTTAGATCCAATTAGCTTTATTACAAAATATTAAATACTAAAAACTTATTATTATTACAAAGATAAATTCTTAAAATAATAAACACTTTTTCTATTCCTAACACTTCTCTTATGTAGTATCTGGTTTAAGCTCCCATGGTAAAACATTATTGTCACTCTCAACTAATGGACTTCACCATCCTTTTTGTCATCTTGGAATGCTTCTCATGCCGATCCTTGTTTGTGGGCTAGTGTTGTCTTGACCCTACCACCCTCCAAGTAGTCGCCCTCCACTTGTCAGATTCTCAAATTTCCATAGAAATAGGACCAAAGATATCCCGCTTGTCACAACTCAAAACATTGAATTTAAGTTTCAACCATTTCTTTAGTCGAGTTCCCTCATCTTCCTCATACTAGTATCTTTATCAAACACCTTGGTTCCTTGCTCATTTGAACTCTACAAGTTTGATAGAGAGAAAATTCAAGAAATTGATAATGAAGCATGGATTAGAATTTTGAGAATATAAATCTGGAGTGAATATTGATGGGTTACAATATTTGTTAACCCAAATATATCATTGATTGAGAAATATGCAATTATACCAAATTTATTTGTTAATATTTTTTTTGTTGACAAATATATTTTGAATGATTAAAAAGATACAAAAATTGTGAAAAATACAAAGAAACAACCTTTATATCAGAAAATTAGAAGAAAATTACATTGTTTTCAAGATTTAAATTGTATACTGCTTACGTTTCTACAGTTTCACTATCATGTTATTTCCTTTAATTTCTTCATAGGTCTTCTTTAGAGTCCTAATACTAACACAAGCCCGCCTCTTAATCCCATTGACAATGTGATCAATACTAATCCGATAAGCCCGCACTATATACAATCAAGTATGTTTGTTTTATGACTAAACATACATTCTATTTTCACCACCCAAACTCGCGAGTGACGTGATCTAACACCACAACAACTGACTTTAACCTCACCACACAACTTTAACTTCAGACTCGATAGTTAATATACACGAAAACAAAAACAAGTAACACAATGTGGCTATTAGATATATATAATAACAATTACATTTTATTTTGTGAGAACCTATAATGAGTAGTATGGATCACTTATACTAGATAAAAGGCATCAAATCTTCACTCTACAAGTACGCGAATGACTAACACGATGTGTAGAAGGTCATCATTCGGCGAGGCAAATAATTGAGATTTTAATGATTTGGGTATCAAACTTTATCTAGATACCAAGGACTAATCCCTAGCCTTTTTCTCTATATGATCCGATGGATGAGATTAAATCCAATATTTTAAAAACTCACTTTCATTCTTTTTTTAAATATTAATATCTTTTAAATCGTTAATTGTTAAGCGAAAAAAATATACCATCACGGCGAACATTTAATTATCTTTCTATAGATGGGCACCATGATATACTTTCGACAAACTTTTTTTTCCTGTTTTTTTTCTTTCGTTTTTTATGTTTTTTCGTCTTTTTTTCCTTTTTTGTTTGTTGTTAAAACTTGTATAAGAAATCACATGTGATTAAATACTAATTTGAATATATTCTAATAAAATCACATGTAATATTAGTGTTAAATCACATATAATATTTAATAAAATCGTTTAACACCAATATCACATGTGATTTTTATTAGTACTATTCAAATTAGTGTTTAATATTCTTCAATGGAGTATTCTAATGTATTCACACATTGCCACACACTTGCAAGTTTAATTCTTGAAGACATATTCTCTATGGGGCTTTCTTCAGACTTATGGATAATCCAACCTCTAGTCCTCTAGACTATCCAACAACCCACTTCACTAGACAAATTCAGCTACGTTTGTAGGGTAAGTTTACCAAACATTAATAAGTGATCAACCTCTCGCCGAATAGGCTTTCGATATATACACATTAACACACAACAACTACAACACACAGGTGAATTACCAAGAAGTTGGAGGAACTCCTTCAGCTTCAGGACTCAATCTTTCTACAATGCTTTGGAAGGCTGTATCTCAGCTTGTAACTGCACTAAGTTGGTTAGACTTTGATGCCAAATCATATCATGTTCATATGAATATATTCCAACGCTTTACGATACCATGTATGGCTTCAGTGAATCTGGATTTAAGTGTGAAATCAATTGATAGGGGAGGAACCTAGCTAGAAAAGTCTGAGTTATAGGACTAATACAACCTCGACGTGGTGGAATAATTTTATTAGGTTGGACGATAACTCATCAATAATAGAGCTCAAGAAAACTTGACATATTGAATCTAAGCAACAATCGGTCTCACAAATGTGATCTTTTCTCCTCGTGTTTCATGAAGTTACTGGCTAGATGTATAGAGCAGTTGGATGTTTCTCAAACTTCAGGTCTTTTACTTGAGACTTTAGCATCACTTGCAGAGTTTCGTGGTTTTGTTAAACACTGTCAACAGTCTCGTACAACCAATTCACGGTCAGATACACCAGTATCATTACTGAACTGTCTTTTTCTATTCCTTTGTGGGGAATTCAAGTCTCTTGTTGTTCAATCTGTTGTACTGAATAAATGCGATGTAACATTTACTATGAATACCTTAATACGTTGTATGTCGATTCTTTAAAAAAAAGGGCGATTACTTTTTACAAAGTTAGAAATTATTGGATTTAACACATAACAACGATATAAAAGGAAAATAATATGTGCAAAAAAACGAGAAAAAACAAGAAAAAAGTGTCGAAGTAGATATATCAAAGTGTTTCCGTCTATAGCAAGATAAGTAAATGGTTTGGTCGGTGACTGGTATATTTGTTTTTTTTGTTATACGATTAACGGTTTAATGAGGATATTTAAATTATTAAAAAATAAGTATTAAAATATTTAAACTATTTTTAATACAAGCATTAGATCTTTCTTTTAGATAGATGGTGGAGATGAGTCACATGGATCTAAGAAATTTTTGATATCCAAAGTAACTTTCCTTAATAATCGAACACCTTAATGAGACTATTAGTATAAAAATCAAACGTCCTGCGAGAACCTATAATGAGTTATTGATGCCGAATTTGTTATATCTTATGCATTTGATTGGTTGCATGATTAGCCGAATGTATTGATAGGTTTGCAGGTCGTATAGTGTATTTCTGGATGCCGATTCTTATGAAAGGGTGTCTTTTGAATGCATATAAAGCTGAAAATCAGTAGAGAATTTTGATGGATTGCAGTATTTGATAACCACATATACTTGAACCAAGAAATATGAAATAAACAAATTTATTTGATAAATATATTTTTTGTTTGACAATATTTTTTGCGATGATAAAAAGACACAAACAAGTGAAAATACAAAAGAAACAGCTTTATATAGCAAATAAGAAGAACATTGCATTGTTCAAGATATAAATTGTATACTGAATACGTTTCTACATTCTACTGTCATGTTCTTCCTTTAATTACTTCATAGATCTTTTTCGAGTACTCTTCTAACAATAGCCGCCTCTTAATCCCACTAATAGTGATCAACAACATACGACAAGCCGCACTACATACAATAAAGTATGTTTGATTTGTGACTCACATACATTTCATATACCAGCCCAAACACGCGAGTGACGTGATCTAACACCACAACAGCTGACTTTAACCTCACAACACAACTTTAACCTCAGACTCGATGGTTAATATACACGAAAACAAGACAAGAACGGAAGTGGCTATTAGTATAAAAATCAAATTACATCTTGTGAGAACCTATAATGAGTAGTACAGATGATTTATACTAGGTAAAAGGCATCAAATCTAGCACTCTACAAGTACGCGAATGACTAACACAATGTGTATAAGGTCATCATTCGTTGAGGCAAATAATTAAGATTTAAGTTCATTTGGATATCAAAGTTTATTTGGATACTAAGGACTAATCCCCACCTTTCATCACCATTTGATCCAATGGATGAGACTAAATCCAATATTTAAAAAATACTCAATTTTATTCTTTTTTTTTCAAATATTAATATCCTTTAAACCGTTAATCGTTAAACGAAAAAAATATACCATCACGACGAGCATTTAATTATCTTTCTATAGATGGCCCTATGATATACTTTTGACAATTTTTTTTTCTTTTTTTACGTTTTTTTCTTTCGTTGTTTTACGTTTTTTCGTCTTTTTTTTCTTTTT
Source organism: Tanacetum coccineum (assembly GCA_026074375.1). NCBI lineage: Eukaryota > Viridiplantae > Streptophyta > Magnoliopsida > Asterales > Asteraceae > Tanacetum > Tanacetum coccineum. The sequence goes on from BQNB010060807.1 coordinate 27,575, forward strand.
CTTCGTTGTTGTATGTGATTCAATACTAATTTGAATATTCTAAAAAAATCAAATGTGATATTAGTGTTAAATCACATATAATATGTAATAAAATCATATGTGATTTAACACCAATATCACATGTGATTTTATTAGTATATTCAAATTAGTGTTTAATCCTCTTCAAGGGAGTATTCCTGATGATATTCGCAACTGCCACACACTTGCAAGATTAATTCTTAAAGACAATAATCTCAGTGGGCTTCTTCTAGACTTTTGGGATAATCCAAACCTCTTGTACTTAGACATATCCAACAAGTACTTCACTAGAAAAATTCCAGCTACGTTTACGGGTATGCTTACCAACATTACAGAAATCAACCTCTCAATGAGTAGGCTTTCTGGTGTATTACCACAGGAGCTTTGGAACCTCCTTCAGCTTTAGGGACTCAATCTTTCTTACAATGCATTGGAAGGTCCTTTGCCATTTCAGCATGCTAACTGCACTTAGTTGTTGAACTTTGATGCCAGTCATAATATGTTTAATGGATCTATTCCAACAACTTTACGGACCATGTATGGCTTATTGAATCTGAATTTAAGCGAAAATCATTTGATTGGGAGCATCCCTAGCTTTATATCTGAGTTATAGGGCCTAATACAACTCCGACTTGGTGGAAATTTATCAGATGGAATGATACCTTCATCAATAATAGAGCTCAAGAAACTTGACATATTGAATATTAGCAACAATGGTCTGACAGGTGATCTTCCTTCGGGTTTCAGTAAGCTAAAGATGTTAGAGTAGTTGGATGTTTCGCATAACCATCTTACTGGAACTTTAGCATATCTTGCAGAGTTTCGTGTGTTAACACAAGTCAACATCTCATACAACCTATTCACGGGTCAGATTATAACATCATTACTCAACTCGTCTTTCTATTCATTTGTAGGGAATCCAAGTCTCTATGTCGATTGTGTCCTGAATAATTGTGATGCTAACATTACTAGAAACCTTAAACGTTTTATGGGCGCTTCTTAAAAAAAAGGCCTTACCAAGTTCGAAAATTATTGATTTAACACCAACCAACGAAAAAAAAAGGTGAAAAAAGGAAAAAAAAGTTTGTCGAAAGTATCTCAAAGTGCCCGTCTACAGAAAGATAATTAAATGCTAGTCGTGACGGTATAATTTGTTTTGTCTAACGATTAACGGTTCATGAGATATTTAAATTATTTATAATAGGTGAAATATTAAAATGTTTTTTAATCTGAGTTATTGATTTTTTTAGATAGATGGTGGAGATAAGTCCTCTGATATCTAAAGATTGATTGATATCCAAAAGAACTCTCCTTAATAATCGAACACCTTAATGGCTATTAGTATAAAAATCAAACTACGTCTTGTGAGAACCTATAACGAGTCATTGATGCCGAATTATTCTATCATCTGATGGGTCCCCCATTGATGCCGAATTATTGATAGGTTTCAAGGTCGTATCATGTCTTTTGGAGGCAAAAAGCGAAAACATAATGTAGGAGTTTCAGATATCTAAAGTTCTGGATAATAGTTTTATGTATCCGAATATCCGAAACTAGGTATCCAAATGTTTGAATTTTGGTAAAACTTATATATGAGTTCCAAAGTGACAATTCCTATATCTTCATTTTTGAATCAATTCCAATCAAATTTTCAGATATCCGAATATGTATATTCTTGAAGACCCCTAATTGTAGTATGTTTCTTTTTTGTCATTTAGATCACATCTTGCATTTTTAATTTCATTTATATTAGCAAGTATTTACGACTTATATCATATACTTGAAGAAATCTGAAAAAGGTAAAGATAAAATAGAAAGCACAAACCTCAAGAATATATAAGGTGTTGGTAATTTAAGTGTTATCAACTTATTTTATGTAATTGTGTTATACTTTGAGATTAATGGACTTATACAATGGTTGGTGTATAACAAAAAATAACTAAATTTCGGTTATGAATATAACCAGACATAGGCTCATTTGTAGAACATAACAACACACAATATTCTAAGGTTTTCTGATCGTTTTCTCGTGCCTAGAATTCGATTGCCAATCTGTCTTATCCGATTAAGGATTTCGTGAACCTTAGGCATATAGGGCCGAAATACTTTAATTTGAAAGTGATTACACGATTCAGATTGATATTCAGATTATAAACCATTCACACACCAAATAAAATTCTTACATAAGGGTCTAAAATTTGAAGGCCTTTAATAGTTGGAGACTTAAAATGGTAGCTTTAGTAGCTTTACACTCGTGACACCTCTTGTTGTTTGAAGCAATGTGATGTATTATATCTTCTGTAGCAAAACAACGATGTTCATAGTGGTTAGGTAGTGACCAAAATGTCTCTTTTCCAGCCATTAGTACTAAGACATCATTGATTGAAAAAGTGTAATCTTTATTTTTTGTTGCTTAGTGGCTAAAACCGTCAACATATGAGGCCATTGAGTTGGAAAGCCAAATTATTGTTTCATTTTAATGCTAATGCAAATCATTTGACACACACAAATCATCTGATCATTAGATTAAAGTCAGTGGGGTTTTAAATGTTTAATGTCTCCATTAACTTCATATTATTTTTTATTTATTTTAAGCTGTGACTCATCCATCAAACCTGTGTGAGTTGTTCAACTGCCAAATAGAATAAAACACAGGTGTGCGAGTCCATATATTCTTAACCATGTTACAGTAATAGCATTAGCATAGATATTGTGCTCATATATAGCCTTCCTTGCATGCTTTGGATCAGCATATTACCTCTTACATTTTGGATATGAACAGAAGTGCTTACTTAAAACTTTTAGATTTTTATACATACTAGACGAGTAGGCGTACATGGCAACGAGATTTTATAGCGACAAACTTTTATACTTAGGACTATGAACTAGATGTGATATGGTGTCTCATAAAAAAGATTTATTATGGTGTCTTATATAATAAAGTTTGTGAATAAATTTTTAGAAATTGTTAGTGCTAAATACAAAAAAAACTCCTTTTTTTTGAAACCACATTAAAAAAACGTTGTCAAAAAATTAGCATGCATTTTAAAAAAAGTTTTGGATGAGAATTGTATATGTTGTTTTAAAGTCAGATGATGGAGTTCAAAATGGGCTTATTTCATTCATGCTATGAACTTATTTGGGCTTTTTGTTTTTTATGTGTTTACTTTAGTAGAGTTAACAAGCATGATTACTCGCGCGTTGCTGCGGATCGTTACTATTTTTTTTTATTTTTTTATTTTGTGTGGTTTTATTTTTTCGTCCTCTTATTTAATAGTTTGTTTTTTTTTTCTTATATGGGCTTATGTGTGGGGCTCATGTTTAAAGATTTATTTTTTTGGCTATACGAGTTTTTTTAATATAATTTTATGGGAACATGACGTTTTTTTATTGTATTATGTGTGGGTTTATTTTTTCGGTCTCATGTTTAATAGTGCGGGTTAATTTTTGCGTTAAAATTTTATTTTTATTCTTTTCTATTTTTTATTTGTGCGGGTTTATTTTTTCGGTCTCATGTTTAATTGTTTGTTTTTTTATATATGGACTTATGTGTTGGGCCTCATGTCGCGGACATTTTTTTTATCTTAATAAGTCAATATTTTTGTAATTTTTTTTTTCTATTTTGTGCCGAGCGGTTTTTTTTACATTGCCTAAAAAAAAAAAAAAAAAAAAACCAAATGGGTTGGCCCAAATTGGGAGCCCAAAGGGCCGAGCACTGTAGCGTGTGGAACAAAACTACGTCGTTTTATTCTACGCGAGGCATTATTATTTTTATTTTTTTTATTTTGTGCGGTTTTATTTTTTCGGCCTCATGTTTAATAGTTTTTTTTATATGGATATATAGCCTTCCTTGCATGCTTTGGATCAGCATATTACCTCTTACATTTTGGATATGAACAGAAGTGCTTACTTAAAACTTTTAGATTTTTATACATACTAGACGAGTAGGCGTACATGGCAACGAGATTTTATAGCGACAAACTTTTATACTTAGGACTATGAACTAGATGTGATATGGTGTCTCATAAAAAAGATTTATTATGGTGTCTTATATAATAAAGTTTGTGAATAAATTTTTAGAAATTGTTAGTGCTAAATACAAAAAAAACTCCTTTTTTTTGAAACTACATTAAAAAACGTTGTCAAAAATTAGCATGCATTTTTTTAAAAGTTTTGGATGAGAATTGTATATGTTGTTTTAAAGTCAGATGGTGGAGTTCAAAATGGGCTGCTATGAACTTATTTGGGCTTTTTGTTTTTTTATGTGTTTACTTTAGTAGAGTTAATACTTGGTTTACAAGGAGACATGCATGCAATGCAACTAGTTGTTTAAGAATAAATGCATCCTTGTCTTGTCTTACTCTATTTGTTAGTCAAGTCAAGAACTTAACGTTAACCAAGTCAACATTCTATATTTTCCACGGAATATTCTAGCATTTCTGGCAGGGGCGGAGCTAAGGGGGTTCCCGGGGATGCACGGGAACCCGATGAAATTTTGTCGCGTAGTGTATATATTTGCTAAAAATCTCGATTTTTTCAGAATGAACCCGGTCCCAAAATTATGTGTTACATAAATACTTGTACTAAAAATTTTGTGCACCTCATGACTTAATGATCTGGGTCCGCCCCTGATTTCTGGATCATAATCTGTCAAAGACCAAAGACTTGTATTATATATTAAGGTTTCAAGAATTGTTAGTATTAGATACTCCTGCAGAACCAAAAACTTAGAACAGACCCAAAATCTTTGCCAAATATGCAGCACAATCATCTCATGCTCCTTTTCTTCTTCTTCTTCGTCAACTTAAAAATAGCCACAGGCAATGGAACTCTGAAGAATATAAACATAGGTGTGATTCTCGATATGGAATCGACTGTCGGGAAGACAAGTAAAATATGCATAGAAATGGCTCTCCAGGATTTCTATCAAAAAAACAACAATTACACAACCAGGCTCGTCCCTAACTTTCGTGATTCCAAAGATGACAGAGTTCAAGCTGCTGCTGCCGGTCTGTCACCCGCTTTTCTCTTCTACCTTTTGCACATATTATTGTTAAAAAACAAAACTCTTCATCTTAATTAAGTTATTATATATTCTTCATGTTGTCATAGTAATTAAACAAGAAAAGCTTCACAAGTTAATCCTCTAAACTATTGGATTCTTGAAAGTCTAAACAAATACTATAATAGTATCTAGTGTTGCTAAATTTGTTAAAACGGATAACGTGTGACATGAACACAGAGGATGATGTTTAGATATTAAAAAAGTTGTTGGCTTGTTTTGGCAGCTATTCAACTTCTAAAAGATGTTAAAGTAATGGCGATTATAGGACCCCAGAGATCATCACAAGCAGATTTTGTAGTCGACATTGGCAACAAGACTCATGTTCCCATACTATCTATGGCTACCACCCCTTCGCTCGCCCCTATTGAAAATCCATACTTCATTCGAGTATCACAAAACTCATCCTCTCAAGCACAGCCCATAGCAGCCCTCATCAAGAACTTTACTTGGCGAGAGGTGGTCTTTATTTACCAAGACGGTGATTTTGGGAGTGGCTTCATTCCCTATTTGTCTGAGGCATTGCTTAATGTCGGTGTCCATATCAAACATCGAATTGTCATATCTCCTTTTGCTTCAGACGGTGTTATTTCTGAGGAGCTCCACAATTTGAAAACAAATCAAACACGGGTTTTTGTGGTCCATTTGTTACCAAAGTTGGGTTCCCGCTTTTTCAAGAAAGTAAACCAAGAAGGAATGATGCAAAAGGGTTATGCCTGGATCATCACCGATGTTCTCACCTGTCTTTTACATACTCTGGATGATACTAACAATAAAGTTCAATGCAGGAGTCTTGGTGTAAAAGCCCTACTTATCCGAGATCCATTGACCTACAAAACTTTGAAAAGAGATTGAAAGGAAGAGAGGGTTGGGAAATCAAGCTTGATATGTTTGGGTTATGGTCATACGATGCTACTTATGCACTAGCAATGGCATTAGAGCGAGCTGCGACTGATAGTGCTAATTATACTTTTGAAAAACAAAACACGCCTCCTCCGTTTATTAACAGATTTAGATGCCATTGGAACATCCAATCTCGGATCAAGGTTACTCTCAGAGATCCAAAAGACGAGGCTCAAAGGGTTGAGTGGTGATTTCTTTATTGTTGATGGACAACTACAATCTTCTGATTACCAACTAGTGAACTTAATAGGGGATGAGGAGATACAAGTCGGCCTATGGAATCCGAGCAAAGGCTACAAGAATCGTATTGAAGGTATCATATGGCCCAATGGCACAAACCAAGTACCTAAAGGTTGGGAGATCCCTGCTACAAAAGAGCAAAAGTTACGCATTGGATTTCCATCGAAAGGTGGTTTCGTTGACTTTATTCAGAAAGGGAAAAATGAGACGAGCAAACCAACCGGTTTCTGCGTAGATGTTTTTGATGCAGTGATGAAACGAGTGAAAGATGCTCCACCCTATGATTATTACCCTTCTGGTAACTTATCTGGTGAAGGATCAGGAAGTTATGATGATCTTGTTTATGGTATTGTCAAGGAGGTACTTGATTTTGTCACCAACCCTTATCATCTGCTATTTAGTTTTGTTTAATTATTTTTTGGCTATGTTAATCTTGTGATGTTTTGCGAAGCAGGAATATGATGTGGTGGTTGGAGATGTGACTATCCGGGCAAACAGGTCCAAGTATGTCGACTTCACATTGCCATATACGGAGTCTGGAATCTCGATGATTGTTCCAATCAAAGTTGATGACAGGAAGAATGCATGGATATTCATGAGACCATTGGAGAAGAAACTGTGGTGGACAACATTTGCTTTCTTTATATATACTGGCGTTGTCGTTTGGGTTCTGGAACACCGCGTAAACAAAGAATTTCGTGGGCGACCATATAAGCAAGTCGGGATGATGTTTTGGTTCTCCTTCTCAACGCTTGTTTTTGCACATAGTAAGCGACTGCTGTATTTACTTACATATAAGTATGTGCACGTACTTGTTGTAATATTAGGAAATAACTAATTAAACCTGAATGAATGTGTGGCCTGCAGAGGAGAAGATGATAAGCAACTTATCTAGATTTGTGGTGATTGTGTGGATATGTGTGGTATTTGTGCTACAATCAAGCTACGTAGCAAGCTTAACATCCATGCTGACACTACAACAGCTTCAGCCAGACTTTACCGACATCTATGATCTCATGAGACAAGGAGACAATGTGGGATACAAGGATGGTTCTTTCGTTAAGGAGATGTTGGAGGGTATGGGTTTCAATAATTCCAAATTGAAGAATTATAGCAGCTTGGAAGATTATGATGCCGCCCTTTCCAATGGGACTAAAAACGGAGGTGTTTCTGCTATCTTTGACGAGCTTCCTTATGTGAAGCTTTTCATGGCCAAATACTGTAACAAGTACATCATGGTCGGCCCAACTTACAAAACAGCAGGCTTTGGCTTTGTAAGTTTTTCCTTCTTTTTATGAGCTACTGTATTATCTTGTAATGATACTAGTCTGAGTTGAATGATTCCATTGTACATATGATCGACAGGCATTTCCAAAAGGGTCTCCCCTGGTACCAAATGTTTCGAAAGCAGTGTTACAAGTGACGGAGGAGAACCTAGCGATATTTATCATACATGGTTCAAAAAAGAAGCATATTGCAGTGAGGTAAGTCATGAAGTCTGGTACGCTCTCGCTTGATAGCTTCAGGGGCCTTTTTCTGATAGCTGGCTTATCATCAACTTCTGCTCTCATCATATCTATCTTCACATTCTTGTACGAGAATCGAGAGGTATTACTATCCGAGGCTTCATTTCAAGAGAAGCTCAGTGCAATTGCAAAAACATTTGATGAGGAAAAAGATATCAAAACAACAAGTGGCCCTGCTCATGTGGAAGGTCCGATAGAATTAGACGATATAATAAACAACAACAACAACGATGATGATGATGATGACCAAAACGATGATGATGATGACCAAGAAGAAGAAGGTGTTATCTTTGATGAAGACCAAGGCCCACCGGGGACTCCCATTCATGAAACTAGCTAGTGTTTACAAGCTGATACGTGTAATTACCAAGCTAAACTCTATAAATACTCTACTTACTATCCAAAATAACACATTCTACACTCTGTACTACTAAACCTCTCATTATGCTATTAAAATTCTTACACGTTAATCCATGTAGTTGCAAAATCTTGCAACGTCCATCCTTTTGTCCAATGGCCATTTGTTTTTATGGTTATCTTTTTTCACCGTCTATCATTTTGCCCAACGACCGTTTGTAATTAATTTTTAATTTTTTAGTTAATACGTTTATGTACGTTTTTATTTGTTTTCGTCCGTTTTATACGTTTTAATATGTTTTTCTCCGTTTTCGTCCGTTTTTATACGTTTTTGTACCGTTTCATACGTTTTTATACGTTTTTATACATTTTTAAACGTTTTCTTACGTTTTTATACGTTTTATCTGTTTTATACACTTCGTCCGTCTTTATATGTTTTCGTCCATTTTTATTTCTTTTTTCGTCTGTTTTTATATTTTTTATACGTTTTCGTCCGTCTTGTATGCTTTTATCTATTTCGGTTCGTTTTTACACGTTTACGTCCGTTTTTATACGTTTTTGTACAATTTCATACGTTTCTTCTCTCGTTTTAATACGTATGATAAAAACGTAAGAAAACGTATGAAAACATACAAAAACGTACGAAAATGTACAAAAAAGTATAAAACCGACGAAAACGTATAAAAGCGAATAAAAACGTACAAAAACGGACGAAAATGTATAAACCGGACGAAAACGTATAAAAACGGACAAAAATAGATAGATTCGTACAAAACGTATGAAACCGTACAAAAACGTATAAAAACTGACAAAAAACGGACGAAAACACATAAAAACGGGCGAAAACGAACAAAAACGTATAAAAAACGGACGAAAACATATAAAAACATACAATAATATAAGTAAATGTTTGAAAACGTATAAAACCGTATAAAAACGAACAGACGAAAACGGTCGAAATGTATAAAAATGGATAAAAACGGACGAAAACAAATAAAAACGTAAAAAACGTATAAAAACAGATAAAACCTGATAAGAACGTATGAAAACATATAAACTTAGAATTTAATAATTAATTATAAACGGTCG